>VZRL01005061.1:696972-721905 GCA_013397895.1 Origma solitaria
CCCCCCCTCACCCCGTGTTCCCTGCGGTGCCCGGCACAGGAGAGCTCCCACCCCAGTTCATCCACCAGCACCCACCACCACACGTGTTCCAGGAGCAAGGTGAGAGCCCAGGGAATGCCCCAAAACCCGGCATCGGCCAGGAGGGACAGCTGGCCCTGTCCCTTCCACACACTGCCAGGGCCTTGTGTTATTAACTCAGAGCACCTCTGTGGATAAGGTACTCACCACATGTCAACTGTGCTTGCATAAAGCTTAAATCTTCTGTTTGCAAGGAATTGTGCAAAAGCAGTACCTGATAAATGTTGTATTTTCCATGCATCCCTGCTTTAAATCCCACAGTAATGGCTTCTGCCTTTCCCTACCCTGCCCTCTGAGTTTTGTCACAGCCTTGGCTTGAAGTGTATTGGAAATGAATTTGATACATGATTTTTCTTTTTTTAATCCAAATATGACTGAAAAGTGAACAAAAATAATATATGTAACCCAAAAAATGCCGTTATCCATAGTGGAGGGTGAAGTGCAAACCCATTCTATTTAAAAACTGAACAAAGCAATAAATCAGGCTGAGGTTATGCTGAATTAAACCGAGCTCCAATCCATATTTCATAATCAAGAGTTAAAACACAAATCAGACTTAGTAAGACCATTCACTGTCTCAAGCTTAAATTGGTAATTAAGTATTTTGACCCCCTCTGAGGTAAAATAGCACCCAGTCTGTGTTGGAAAAATTCAGTTTGGGTCCTAAATTTGCTTGATTTTTTTGAAATGTGGCTGTAGCAGAGAAGAAAGGCAGCTGTAAAGCAGGATCTGGAGCAGCTGACAGGAGAAAGGCCCAGAAAATTCCCAAACTCCGAAATCCCTGCACTTCCAGACTGACAGAGCACAGGGAGGTTTCAGTAGCTCTGGTTTTAGTGATTTTTCCAGCTTGTAGATTCAGATGTCAAATGAATAATACAGAATAATGAGGTAATTTCTCCCTTCTATGCAGAGCCTCGTTCCCATGGAAGGACAAACTTCATCCAGAGGGATGAGAGAAGTCTCAAAATGCAGGAACACCTCAAGAAGAGACTAAAGGACAGACAAGCCAGTGGTCACACCAACAATAAACTGAACAGCCCTCCCTCCTCACCACATAAAGTCCTTCATTCTTCCAATGCCACAATTCCCAATGGGAATGGAAAGGGACAGCAAGGGGCAGTTGGAGCACTAAAGCAGAAGCAGATAGGAAAAACAAAGGGCAGTCCAGAGGCAGAGATGGGAGGTAGGTGGCATGGACAGGGGAAATCTCAATTATTTTCTTATTTTCTATAAGTTCCTTGCAAAATAGATTCTGAAAAAGCCGAATTTATAAATTTCTTTGGCTGTTCGGGAGTTGAGGAAGCCTGAAATCCATTATGGTTAGATTTTTTTTTTGTCTCTAGAAATAATAGGAATATCAGGTTCTTTCATTTGATACTTATCAAATAGGTTCTTCAGGAAGTTTTAATTTTAAACGTTTTTATTTCCCTGCCATTTCTGACCCAGGACTGATAAATATTCCCAGTGAGGATGACCTGTGGGTGCTTCCAAAACTTCTGGTGTCACTGTTTGTGGTACTTTTTGGTTAACTGGGTGTTATTTAAACCTCCAAGAAATAGGAAGATTTGATTAGTTCCGCAGGCTGCTGTTTAATTTGTTCTAATTTCAGCTTTTTAATACCTTGTGGCTACTAAAAACCTTGTGCAGTGTCATTGTCTTTGCTTTGGTTTGAGACAGTGTCAGGCTTCTTCCAAACTGAGAGTGCTTTGCCATAGGAATTCCAGGAAAACACATAAGACAGAGATAAGATCTTATTGTCATTTTTTTAACACCTTTCTTTTTCGGAGGAATGTTTTTGTGTTGTCAAAGAAAACCTATTTCTGCTCCATTAGGAAAAGATCCCCTTTGTGCAGGATGTACTAAAAGGGGTTTTGTAACACTGTTAGTTTTGGATGGTTGGTGTTTCTACCCCTCGTGCAGCCAAAACAAACGGGAAATGAACTTTGCACAATAAGAACCATTGTTTAAGTCCTAATGAGACCAACTCCATCTCGTGGTGGCCTTTTGGTAACAGCCTGGGTTGCTCTCAGGCTTTGGGATAATCTGGTTTGTATTTAAATTGCAGAATCTGACACAGAATCCAAGAAATGTGATACTCACTTGAGCATTGGCAAGCCGGTCGTAAGTATTAGCCTTAAAATCCCATTATTTTCTGGGCCTATATTTCCTATAAAATAACTTGTGTTTGATCAATCCCTTTCTCTTTGTTCTCAGTGGTCTGTTTTTTTTAATAGAGAAAATAAATACAGTGTAGTTGTCAGAATTTATATCTGGGAAAGGGCAGCCATGCTGGAAATTCACTATTTCTCAGTTTGCCAGTGTGTAATCCCAGAATATTCCACTATTGTAGTTTCCCCGTGTATGTGAGGCCTTTACCTTGCAAACCAGGGCCCTGCTAAACTATTGCACGTTTGTTCACTCTTGGAACCATCCTTTGCTCAGCAGAGAGGATTTAGGAATATTGAAGATAAAATTTACAGAAATAGATCCTCTTTTCATGTTATATTGAGAAACTGGAGCAAATATTTGAGTATTTAGAGACTTATTTAGGAAGGTGGAGTCTGATTGAGGTTAATTTAAATGACTCTTTTTGATCTTGAGCGTGTTTAATGAGCTCTTCTCTGCATTGTCCACACAGCAAACAGGTTGTGTTCCTTTGCTCCAGCTCTTGAGGGGTTTTTTGGTCCTTTAGTATTTTTCCTTGCTGCTTCTGACATCTGTACTTAAAGTTACCACAGGGCTGTGTTGCCTTGGTCAGAGAGAATTTGGAGTGTGGGAATTAAGCAGCAAAAAGAGTCAGACAAGAAATTCTGAGTTTTAAAAACAGAGCCTGTTGCTGTCCTTTGGATCAGTGGTTGAATATTGTGTGAGGGAGCTGTCAGAAAATGAGGTGTCTGTGCCTAAATCCCAATCTGGGGTCAGTGCCCACGACTCCCCAGCTGAACATTTGCTCCAAATGACTGATGGAAACGTTGATACGGCAATTTTCTCTTCCTGCCCCAGTGTGGTGTTGGTTTGGTGTTGGAAGGGAAAGCCTTTAGAAATGAAAAGAGGAAATCATTGCAATCCAAAGAATGCCTCTGTATTCCCACTCCAAAGGTAAAGAATTCCTCCAGTGAGGAGCTTCCTAGGCCAATTAGCGACGCCATGTTATTGACTAATTAACCTTTTCTTGCAGAAAGCAAACTTACTTGCATTATTTATGCTTTTAATAGGTTTCTGATATACAAGCAAGATCAGCCGTTCTGTCCTGGAATCTCCCAGTTAGTTCACAGAATGGAGAGAGCCATAGTCATAGTCCAGCAGCATTTACATTTGAAGTAGCAATATCCAACAGTGGTAAAAATGGAAAATTTAAATCTGTCTATGTGTAAGTTTAGTTTCTTCCTTTAAGCACAATGTTTAAACCATTAACCAATCAGCAATCTCTCTATCAGGAGCTGTTTGTTGACTTGCAGACCTTCCTACTTCACATGAAATAAATTTTAAGTAATGTCACTAAAGAGTTACATGGACAGTGGGAAACTTAAATGTGCACTACGTGGTTTTGCTTTTCAATGAGCTTTGAGTCCTGAGGTTTAAGGAAGAGCTGTAACTCTGCTTTCTGTTTGTTTTTTCCTTTTCACAGTGGGGAAGAATTAACAATTACACTTCCTGATCTCAGACCAGCCACTGATTATCATGCCAGGTATGCTGCTGGGAAGGAAATAATGCTTTGGTGGATATGGGAATTACAGGATTATTGTGGCTTCGTGGAAAAGGTGTGATACAAAAAGTTAAGGAGTACTCTGAAAAAACACCATGCTGTGGACATTGGTTTTGCTATCTAAATTCCCACTTCTCTTTTCATTTCATTAAAACACCACCTCATTTTCTTCCTTACCACCTTCTCTGTCTCCTCATATTTCTCAATTACAAAATTTAAATTATTCCCTGTTGGTATTCTTTTAGAGGAACACTCTGTAGATTGTTGTAGGCTGAAGTGAGTGGTAAATTAAATAATTTAGCCTTAAAATTGGATCTGAAAGTGTGACTTGTCAGCTTGATTTACAAAGTTGCTTGTCTGACCTGCAGCAGTGCAAGCAGAGAATTGGCAATGGGATGTGGGATAGGATGTTCAGGAGTGAATATTGCTGAGTGGAGGTGTTGGGCTGAGCAGGGAGAGAGCAGCAGGTTCAACACGCCAGGGGAACACTGGGGAGTGTCAGACTCAGTGCTGGGGCTCAGGAGCAGATGAGAGTAAAGATTTCCTGGAGCAAACTCCTGCTCTGAAGCTGTGGAAGGGTTCTGAGTGTGGGAAATGCTGGGCACAGCTCCACCTGCACAGTGTGTGTGGTTTCCACAGAAAGGAACAGGACTGTTGTAGACATTAAACAATTACTCTGAAAAATGTGATTTTATGATTTAGCCTGTTTTGGTGCCCACACTCTTGCACAAGTGTTGGCTGTATTTGAGTTTTAAGGTGTTTTTAGCAAAAGGCTCATTTCCAGCCAGGTATCCTGTACCGTCTGGGGACACCTGCCATGGTTTTCATCCCGTATCCCACATGTATTTCAGCACTAAAATACCTCCACGGGGACAGAGAGTAATCGCAGAGTAAAAGGGGATGAGAAATGGGGGGTTGGGGTCAGCAGGTGAAGCTGTGTGACCCCAGCACTGCTCTGTGTGCACACCCTGCAGCCACTGCTTGGGATTAAATTCCTGAAGCTCTTCCCTTGAATTTCCAGGTGCAAATGCAACAGCCACATCATTAATTACCCTTTGTTTAGAGTTTCAGCAACCAGCAGTTCCATCAAAGAAACCATTTCAGAACTGGTGAGCTTCACTACAGAGAGCTGTGAGCCAGACTGTCCAGCTGCCCCAAAATTGATTAACAGAACCAAAAACAGCCTGAGCTTGCAGTGGAAGGTAAGAACCCAACCTGGGGCTGAGTGAAGGTGAGCAGAGCACTCTGCTAGATTCCTGTGCTGTGTATTTAAATTAGCTTTGTCAGTAATTTAATGTGTACTGGAGGTGTTACCTTTTAAGTTGCTGAGTGAAGATTGATAATGAAATTATTATTTCTTCTGTCTTTCTTTCAATGTTTGCTGAGTTTCTTGCCTGCAGCTTTATTGTGACAGAGTTGGTAGCAGGGCACTTCTGAACTGTCAGAAAGGAAAAAATAGAGCATTTATATCTTTGCTTGAGGTCCTGGATGATAAATAGATATGACTTAATGTTCTTCTAGTTAATTCTGACCTGTTCAAACTAAATTTCGTTGAGTAGTTTTATGGATTTTGATTTTTAATCTGACTTTTGAATATAACTGTATCTGTAAAAACTTGTTGGTAGCTGTGTTTCATGGTTTTTCATGCTTTTCTTATGTTTATGCTGAAAAATGGTTCCAGCTAAATTACTTCAATGAAATTATTTGTAGAATCTCTGCTTAGAAAATGAAGACGTTACCATTTCATGTATCAAGTGTTGCTTGTGTGAACCCTTTGATTGCTCAGACAGGTGGTGAGCACATAGTGCAAGGCACAAGGAAAAGAGCTCTAAGAGCGTAATTTGCTTTATTTATAAAATAAAACTATTCATAAATTCATATTCTAAACTGTCAGAACTAAAAGTAGTACAGCAGCCCAGAGCCTTGTTTTAAAAGGCAGTTGGAGTTTATAATAGTCAATGTGTAAAAACATTTATAAAAGTACAACCACTTGGTTTTAACTCTTTTTTCATTGTTTCTTTATTTTCAGTCCTCAAATGACAATGGTTCCAAAATAACGAATTTTCTTTTAGAATGGGATGAGGTAAGACCTTTTCTAGTACAAAAAAAAAAAATCATAATGACATCTGTAGAGCAATTATACTTAAAAATACTCTTTACTTAGGTACAGCAGCTATTTTGAGTGCAACTGTCCTGACAATTTTAAAGGGACAAATGATCAGTGTGAGGGGACAGTGTAAAACTGCTTCATTTGTCATCCAGAGCATCATCAGTTCCTGTGTTCTCTTTAAATGGAGGAGCATTTGGCATCTTTGGGAAGTGTCACAAGTCTCCCTCAGCTCTTGAGCATCTTGCTGAGATGTATTGCAAAGGGATAAATGTGTTTTCTTCCAGAATGTGTTTTGCAGTGGTTTATCACCATTTTGTCATATCTACAGTACCAAAAGTAATCAAATACCTCAGTCCAAATATGGTTTATTATCAAGACTGCTCAGGGTGGCCATCAGCAGACTGAGGATGGCCACAATACATTAGATTTGGCATTCTTGGGGCTCAGTAATTTCTTCTTTAATCACTGTTAAATGGGCGATACATTTCTCGTGGAAGGCATCCCTGTCTGTGGAATGAGATGAGCCTTAAGGTCTCTCCCAACCCAAACCAGTCCGGGATTCTGGGATTGAGGGAAATGTAGAATGGAGAGGGTGACCTTGGCAGGGATCAGGGAGTGAACTCTGGATCTCCCTTTTTTCCAGGGGAAGAATGGCCCCTTCAAGGAATGTTACTACGGACACCTGAAGCAGTACAAGCTCACCAGACTCACTCCCTCCACGAGATACTCCCTGAGACTGGCTGCTAAAAACGACATTGGGATGAGGTAACCAGGAGCCCAGGGGATAGCAAATGATGGATTTCCCCCTGGATTCCATCAGCTGCTGCTCACCCTCATTCCAAATCTCCCCTGCAGTGGGTTCAGTGAGACGGTGACGTTCGGCACAGCCGGGGTGGTGCCGCCGGCCCCGGCACCGCCGGTGCCGCTGGAAGTGGGAGTGACCTGGATGGCCCTGGGATGGAGCCCTCCTGCAGGAGTGGCCTCGGATGACTCCCTCACCTACAGCCTGGACATGGAGGAAGAAGGTTCTGTAAGTGCTGGGCTCTATGTGGAAACTTCCTTCGTAGTGCCGAAGTAAAAATGAACTTTCTTCCGCCTTCAAATAAATGGTCAGCAAGTATTGCATGGAATTCATGCCAGAGAGATAAAGCATTGCATGGAATTCATGCAGCAGAGATCAAATAGTGCATGGAATTCCTGATAAGAGATCAAATATTGCATGGAATTCATGATAGAGATCAAGTGTTGCATGAAATTCATGACATAAAGTATTGCAGGGAGTTCATGGCAGAGATAAAATATTTCGTCAAATTCATGACACGGAGGTGAAGTTCGAGCTGAAAAAAAAAAGGGATTGACCTGCTCTGGGTTTTGTTTTGCCTTAAAAAATGAGTGACTGTGTTCATCCTTATTTTCCCTTCTCACCAGGGCTATGGATTCCAGCCCCAGTACAATGGAGATGAGCTCTCATGCACTTTAAGAAACCTGAGGAGGAGTACATCCTATAAGTTCAGGGTTTGTACCATAGTTTGTTCCAAATTTCATGAGCTTTACTGTACTTTGGCATTTTCCTGCAGCTCAGATATTTTGTGTGGAGACAGTAGGAATTTACATACTGTCCCACCAATTACCTGTTGTTAGAGCAAGTTTTAGGGAAGTAATAATACAAAACAGGTTTTTTGCATCAGCTAATTTTGATTTAAATGGTTGTCTTTATTTTGGTTGTTTTTTTTAATGGAAGATTTTTTTTAATCATCAGCATGTTTATCCTCATACATTCTCGACATATATTATTGTCATTAAATAAACCATTTATTCTCTATTCTGTTCACTCCTCAAACAGCTCTTTGCCTACAACAGTGAAGGAAAAAGCAGCCCCAGTGAGGTGGTGGAACACAGCACCAAACCTGACAGACCTGGAGCCCCAAGCAAACCTGTTGTAAAGGGCAAGATCCATCCCCACAGTGTGAGAGTTACGTGGGGTAGGTGCCTTGGGGTGTTCAGTGCTGCTGGGGTGTGGACAGCCTCTCTCAGATTAAATGAGAGGGAACTCCAGCTAATTATTAATCTACAGATATTGTTGTTACAGGAGAAATACCCAACATTACCCAAAAAAGGTTTCCTTTGGGGCTGTAGTACCAAAGTGATGCTGTTCATTCATTTTAGGGAAACAGCAACTTCAGTCCTAATACCCTCTGGGCTTACTGTGATGCTTAAATAATTCTCATGTTCACTTAAAAAATAAGAGCTGATACCTGAAACTGAGAGTGCTTCCCCAGTTTCTCTCCCTGGCATAATCGTGATAATTAATAGGAGAAAAATGGCTCTGAAAAATACATTGTGAAAAATTAAGTACACTGGTTTCTGTTGGCTGGTTGACTTTTCTATTTGAATGAATATGAATATGTTCTCTGGAAAAGCTAATAACAAAGTAATGGCTTGATATTAAATCTTCTGTAACTGAGGATGTTGCTTTCTTTCAGAACCCCCCAAAGATAATGGAGGATCAGACATTTCTAAATACTTTTTGGAAATCTCCGAGGCATCAGTTGGTAAGGAATCACCTTTGGGCACTAATGCAGTCCTGAGTCTCCATCCCTGGAGGTATTTAATTCACATTTAGATGTGAGACATGCTTTAGGAGTTGATTTTGGAGATCTTCCCAACGTAAATGATCCTTTGCTCCAGCAGTCACTTCTGATTTCACACACGTGTGTGTGTTGTACATGTTCTCGTCATAATTAATCATTTCAAATTGATTCTGCGGCTTGACTGCCTTAGTAATTGTGGGTGAGAATTTCCAGGTGGGATTCTAGAAAGGTTTTGAAGTGTAAAGTGCTTTTCCTTCCCTCAGGAGGGAGGTGGGAGCCCATTTACAGCGGAGCCCAGCGGGAGCACATCTGTGACCACCTCAGGCCTGGCACCTCCTACAGACTGCGAGTGTCCTGTGCCAGTAAGGGTGGGGAGAGCCAGGTGAGCAGGAGAGGGAAGGTCCTTCTGGAAACCATTTCTAGTCGTGTTTTAGCAAAATGCTTTATGTTCCTGCTCTGCAATGACCTTTCTCCTGCCAGGCCTCTGATGTCACGACTGTCACGACGGCGGCCGTTCCCCCCGGGCCCTGCCATGCCCCGGCCCTGGTGGGCAAAGCCAAGCCCAAGGAAATCACTTTGCAGTGGGGTAAGCACCAGAGGCTGTGCAAAACGCTGCTCTGATTTCAGTCATCCAAATCAAAAATCTTCAGGGGAAAAAAAAGTAAAAATACAGAGATGCTGTCCATGGCCTTAGTTGTTTTTTGGGTTTGGGGTGGGGTTTTTTTAAGAAGACCAAAGCTCCTCCCCACCTCTGGTAGGGTGATACAGTGAGATTTAAGCAGACATAGATCTTTTCCAATGAGAAAGCTTCCTGCTTGTCCATGACTGACACCTAGCAATTTAAAATCAGCTCTTCTCACTGTTATCACAGCAAAGAAGAGAAGCAAAGATTAATGAAGATGCACTGTTTTGTGAAGAAAACCAGGGAAAATAAATGGAAAAAAAAACCTGACAAAGGCCATCTTATACTAATTAGCAGTATCTGGGGGGGAAAAGCAAGCTTCATGACAAGAGCCTGCCCTAATGTACGGAATTCAGAATTAATAGGAAAATCCAATCTCTTTCTGTTTCCCAGGCCCCCCAGCCGTGGATGGAGGCTCTGAGATCACCGAGTATCTCCTGGAGATGGCCAGCTCAGAGCAGGATGAGCGCAGGGTGCTTTATCAGGGCCCAGCAGTTGAGTTTGGAGTGACCAACCTGCTCCCAGGGAGAACCTACTGCTTCTGGCTCCGGGCAGGGAACAAAGTCGGGGTAACCACTGCACTCACCTCATCTCGCTGCTTTTACACAAGGGACGGGAGCGATGGTGCTGATGGAGGAGTCTGAGGGGTTTTGTAGCCTCTGCTGTGTGAACCTCTTGATGTTTGTGCCTTTGGAAATGTTGGATGTTACCCTGAACTCAGGCTCTGCAGATGATGGGGTGGGAAGAGCATTGTGTGAAGAGGGCATTGTGTGTGCAAGTCATGCCAGCTTGGGAGAAAGGGAAAATAGATGTTGGTTGCATAAAAGTCTTTGTGAAACAGTCGCCAGCTGCTTCTGGAAGGCAGATCCTGGCTGGGGGTGGGAGGAGTTACACAACCCTGGCAGGGGGAGGATCTCACATATCCTGTGGGAATGGGGCCAGCTTCAAGTACCTGCAAGGAATCTGAAACTGAGCCCTGAACTCTGCTGTTTATTTCCCAGTCAAGTTAAAAATAGTTTGTTTGCTTCACTTGCACGTGAGTTTTTGCCCTGGTGCTGTTGCTGTGTTCATGCAGTTGTGTTTTCCTGCAGTTTGGCCCCCACTCCGAGAAGGCAGAGCTTTGCACTGCTCCAGGACCCCCTGAGCAGTGCTGTAAGCCCCTGATAACCTGCAAAAGTGCAACTTGTGCTGTGGTTTCATGGGAGGTAGGTGTTGATGGCTTCCAGGACCACCCAAATTAGTGTTTGGCTTTTAGAATGGTAGTGATACATTTCTGGTACACAGAAATGAGAGAAATTAATATGTGTAGGGATCGAATGTTTTAAGCCCATTTCTTTATAGATGTCTGTGTTGGTTTTGTAAACTTTGTGAGTTATTAATTGGAGTCTTAAATGGACAAATTGGGTGACATTTAATCCTCCTCATGGTGTGGTAATATATAGTCAATTAAATCTTCTAAGTGGTAAGAGACTGTGAGTCAATCAAGATTCTGGTGTGAATTGTGGTGGTGTTACAGCCGCATGTCAACTTTTAACTTAAAATCCCTTGGAACAGGCCTCAGGTTTCAACCCTAGTGCTTCCAAAGGTTGGCTTTGGTGATCTTGGAGGTCTTTTCCAACCTTTCTGTGACTCTCACCGAGTGTCTCAGTGTAACAGAGCTCCCCACTGGCAGCTGGGGGTGTGTAAGTGCAAGAGCTGAGCAGAATTTCTCCCTCCACCCCACAGAGCCCAGCGTGCAACGGAGCAGAAATCACCGAGTACAGGCTGGACTGGGGCCAGGTGGAGGGCTCCATGCACATCATCTACACCGGCCCCTGCCAGAGCTATGAGGTCAAGGGGCTCACACCTGCAACCACCTATTACTGCAGAGTCCAGGTAGGAAAAGCCTTTTGGTGCCACTGGGCACTTGCAGTTTGGGGAGAAACTGCAGCTAGAGAGGAATAAAGTCATGTGCTCTCACCTGCTCATGCAGTAGAGAAGGTAATTGGGAAAAACACTTCCCCTTCTCCCCCAGCCCCTCCTAACTCCCTGTATGTGGAAGAGCTCAGATCCAAAGTGCTGTGAAATATCAGATGCTTCGCCTTGCTTGCATTTTATTCAGGCGATTTTCCATTCTCTTCCATGCTGGTTTTAAGAACACACAGGAGGCTGTGAGAGATGTGACTTCCTGAGTGGAAAACAGGGATTTGGTAACCATCCTGTGGTGTCTTTCAGGCTGTGAACGTGGCTGGGGTGGGGCTGTTTGGGGACACGGGCGTCGTGACCACGCCCCCTTCGGTGCCCGCAGCCGTGGCCGTGCTCCACTTACTTGAAGAGGATCAGATGGAAATTTCCCCTCCTTTCTCCACGTGCCTTGCAATCCAGTGGGAAGAGCCCTGCTGCCACGGGGCAGAGATCACAGGGTACAACATCGAGTATGGGGAAAAGCAGCTGGTCACTGTGGGGAGAAACACGACCCACGTCCTTGAGAATCTGCTGCCTGACACCCTGTACAGGTAAGAATTATTCTGAAACCACATTTGTAGGATTTAAAAATCCTTTGAAGGTTGTGCTTTAAATTTTTAGTGCAGTTTTTCATTCAGCTTACAGACTGCGTAATTCACCCTACAGTTAAGGAAAAAACCTCCTAAAATTGTCGTATCTAGACTCAAACCATGATGTTTGCAGGAGTGAGATCATGGTTGGTGTTAAGGTCCCCATTCTGTCTCAAAGCCAAGACTTTTAAGATTTGTGGGTTTAGAATTTTTTGTTGGGATGCTCAAGTGTGTGGCCAAAAGAGGATGGATGTTAGGTAAGAGCAGAGCAGGTGTTCCTGTGACCTCAGTCTTGGTTAAAACTGAGTTCAGATTTAATTTCTAACTGCATCTTAATTACTTTCCTGTTTGGAGTTCTATTCTCTACGCATTTGAACTCTTGCTTCATTACCCAGCACTTCTCCTGAGCACGCTCTCTCCCATTCCCAGGATCAGGATACAGGCCATCAACAGCTTTGGAGTCGGTCCTTTCAGTCATTCCATGAAAGCCAAAACCAAACCACTACCTCCTGACCCTCCCCACCTGGAATGTGTGGTCTTCAGCTACCAGAGCCTTAAACTGAAATGGGGAGAAGGGCCCAGCAGAGCTTTAATTCCCAACCCTACACAGTTCAACCTGCAGATGGAGGACAGGTTTGGCAGGTGAGACCAGCAGAGCATTAAGGATGTTGTGGTTTTCCCACTTCATGTCAAGTATTTAAGGTTTTTTATGTTATTCTCCTTTCTGTTTGCACCACTGAGTCATTTGGGCATCCCAAAGTTTTACCCTTAGTTTGCAATTTTACATCCCATCTTTCACCCAGAAGTTCTGTCAATAACTTGCACTTCTGCTTGTAAACAGTAAATACTATTTACTGTTCAAATAATAAATACCTCACCATCATCTTTTGCTGGCAGGGTTATTTTTTGGGCATTCTAAAACAAAGTCTAATTTGCATATAAGAAACAGGGGGTGACCAGCTGTTCTTTAACTGGAAATTTCAGTTTATTTTGGATATTCAAGGGTTGTTCTCTTGATTCAGACCAGGAGTTGGGCCCTGCAGCCTCAGTGGGATGCCTGGCAGGGCAGGGGAGAAGCCTGGGACAAGTGGAAAGCAGCATCACTTCTTTGTCCTTAAGTCAAATCCTAGTGTTTGAGGTCTGATACTGCCCTACACATTGGTGATCGCTGGGTAACTGTGTGTTCTGTGTCCCCCAGGTTTGTGACAGTCTATAATGGTCCCTGTCACACCTACAAGGTGCAGAGGCTCAGCGAATCCACCACGTACCATTTCCGCATCCAGGCGTACAACGACGCTGGCGAGGGAGCCTTCTCCGAGGTCTGTGCTTTTACCACCACCAAGTCTCCACCTGCACCTCTCAAAGGTGAGCTGACACTGCCCTGGAACTGCTGCAAGCCACTGATGGGCAGGACTGAATCCTACAGGCTGACCCTCAGGCAGTCTTTGTGGGGACAGAGACACAAACTCGCTCTGAGGGGCTTTGTCTGGGTGTGAAAAGGGCTCTTGTGGTGTGATCACCTCCTGCACTGAACTCTTGCACGCCTGAACTGAGCATTCCTGCCTTTTCCCAACTGGAAAGGCGTTTTGCAGAGTTATCCATCGAAGTTACAAGTGTGTAGGCAGATGAGGGCACAGTTAATTCCTCTGATCTTCACGTTTTAATATGGACATTAAAGGTTGTCATTAAAGTCATTTTGAAGGGCAGAGTGCTGAGTGCCTGCAGGAAAATTAATTGACTGAACCATGGTTCGAACATAATTCCAGCTCTGCACATGGACAGAAATGCTGGTTTCTGTAGTGGTTTGAAAGTGCTGCTCCTCTTTACAAACATCAGACACCAGGGGCTCATCCTGGCAGCTCAAAAAGACCAACAAGTGCAACCTACACATAACACAGTGATACGTTTTTTAAACTCATGTCATCAAATAGAAGAAAAAGAAAGAAACAAATGAATTTTAATTGCTTAGTTATGGGA
The DNA here is from genome assembly GCA_013397895.1 of Origma solitaria. Classification (NCBI taxonomy): domain Eukaryota; kingdom Metazoa; phylum Chordata; class Aves; order Passeriformes; family Acanthizidae; genus Origma; species Origma solitaria. The sequence goes on from VZRL01005061.1 coordinate 710,651, forward strand.
ATGAGTTGCCTCTAAGCATGACAGTTGTATATTTGCAGAGACCATTGTTCTTTTTCTAAAACACCAACAAATCACTTTATTTTCCAGCACCCAAAGCAATTCAGCTGGAAGAAAACACTTTTGAAATCACATGGGAGCCTCTACAGCCGATGAAAGGAGATTCCATTGTTTACATCCTTCAGCTTGCTGCTGGCAGGGAGTTTGATCAGGTACCTTTTATGTAACATCAGGAATGTGAGGGGTTTTTACTGGGAAAAATTCTTACCAAAAAATATGTGGATATTTCTTGTGGAAGGCGTACCTGCCTGTGGTGGAATGAGATGGGCTTTAAGGTCCCTTCCAATTCAAACCATCCAGTGATTCCATGGTTTGAAGGTTGAAATTCTGTTTGGTGATGTGACAGGGAGGCTTTTCAGAAAATGTGAAGTGGGTGAGCACTGGTTTATCCTGTTCTCCCAAACAATTCCTTTGGCTCTCAATTCTTAAATCTGCTGGTGTGTGGTGCCACTGCCTCTGTTAATCAGAGAGTCCACACTGGTGGAGGAGCTTTAAGGAAGAAAATGCAGGATGATTTTTTTCCTTTCTGAATCTCACAGCCCAAGTGTGGTGTCAATGTGGGGCACAGCAGGAAACTCAAATGAATTGTGAATTGTCCAGAAATTTAAGCTGCGACTTGATGAAGTTGGGTAGAGGAGGGCGACTCCAGGCTGTGCCCAGTAACTGCACACCCCCTGGGGCAGGCCAGGCAGCGGCCGGCGCTGCCGGTGAGGTGCTCCTGACTGAAGTGGCTCTGTCTCCTCCCGCCAGGTGTACAAGGGCCCAGAGCCGTGGTTCCGGCTGCCGGCCACGCAGACGAACTGTGAGTACCGCGCACGTGTCTGCGCCGGCCGCCAGTGCCATGACCTGCCGGGCTGCCCAGAGCTCTACGGCCCCTACAGCCCCAGCACGGTGTTCTGCTGCCAGCGCCAGGAGCCGGGCCCCGCCGGAGCCCAGCCCAGCACCGAGCTGGCGCAGAGCGGGAAGCGGCTGCGCGAGGAGCGCGTCATCGCCATCGCGCTGCTCTGCGGCTTCGCCGTGGTCGCCATCCTCTTCGCTGTGGTCATCCAGTACTTTGTCATCAAGTAGGGCAGAGCTGGCCCCGCCTAGCTGTCTGTACAGAGCTCTCTGGGGTATTTATGGGTAGTCGGAATGAAATCCTAGCTGGGAACCCCTCGCTCCGTGCATTCCCGCTCCTGCTGCTGGCTGCCGGCGAGGCTGGCTTGGCAGATCCTTTCCAAATGCTGGACACAGATTTCCTGTAGAAAGGGTGATCTTGGGGCCTCTGCAATCAGGGTGAGCTGTTAGAGAACAGCAATCAGCTGCCTTAGGGTGCACACTGTGGGGGGTGTGCACGCTCCTCTCTCCCCATCCCAGCGAGCTGGAGAGGGAAGGCATTGCTAGAACAGTCCTTTCCCAGCCCCACCAGAGCAGCGGGAGGCGATGGCTGTTCCATCAGGTTTCACTGAGTTTGATATCCATGAAATCCAGCAGCACAAGTGCTTGAGCTTAGAGCAGAACTGCAGAGCCTACTAGAGCATACCACATTTACTAGACTGTAGAAGGAAAGCAGAATATTGACTTAGTGATATTACTACTTTACAGTTATTTTAATACTTGGGATTCAGTAATAATCATTTCAAGTGTTGGAGTAGAGGGTGCCAGGGGTTTTTAGGGTTTTAATCCAGACCAATGCCAGCAGGACGTGGCGCTCGGCCGGGATGCCCAGGAAAGGCTCTGCCCGGAATGTTCCTGCTGTCCTGAGCAGCTTTGGCCCAATCCACATTTCACTCTCAGTGCCTGAGAGAAAAGTAATTCCCTGTGCAGCGTGCTCAGAACAGCACAGGAGTTGTCTTTAAGGAGAAAGAGTGCATTTATGATAAATGTTACACTATTTGGCTCAAACTGAGCAAATGTTTTTTTACTATTATTAACCTAAAAAATAAAAAAGTTCAGCCTGCTTTGGGTGCCCTTCTAACTTAATCCCAATGAGCAAATTGTACGTGAGAGAACTCTTTTTAGATAACGTTTATACAATGTTTTAAACTTGCTATCCCAGTGGTAGCATCTTCACATTCCATGGTTTTCCTGTTGGGAATGTTCAGCCTGCTATGAACTTGTCTGAAACTCGTCCTGGTCGGCTGGGGGATATTTTTGTGGACACTGTGCACTACATTTGACTGTTGTCAAATCTGCTTGTGAATCCCTGAGGAGGAGCCTGGCAGCTCCTGGCTCCATTAGATCAAAGGTTTTGAAAGCTGGAACTCACAAATTTCCGGTATTTCAGGATGGGTCTTCGCCAACAGTGTTTGGAATATGCCACAGAACGGTAGATTTAGGGTGTTTTGCGAAGTCTGTGGCTCCACTTTGGCCATCAGAGCGATGCACTTGTAGGTGGGAGGGTGGATGTGACAGAGCTACAGGCGATGTGTTTCCAGTAATTAATTAATCACTTTAAGGGTCTTTCTCCTACAGCAGTTGAGGAATAATGTTGTGTTAGAGTTTGAGGCATTGTGTTGTATTTCAGATGTGGAAAACCTAAATTATGACCTAGTATCATTTAATCCTCTTCACAGTAGATTGATGGTGCAATCTGAAATTAATCTTTCCAAAACGTACTCTTCATTTTTGTACTCTATTTATTCTGATTAAAAGTCCTGGAAAGAAAAAAATGTATGTTTGAATGTATTGTTCTACTTGTAGCAGAACTTTAAGTTAATCATTTATTATATCATAGAAATCTCTCCCTCCAGTGTCAGAAAGAGTTTTATACAGATGTTAGTCATTAGTTTGCAGAAGAGTTTACAATCTGTCTTTATTTTCCTCATAGTCTCCCTTTAGCAGATAAACTGCCTGCAGCAAACCTCCGTTGCCAAAGGGTTCTTTCTTAACTCCTTAGAACCAACTTGTAGAAGTTTATTTGGCAATAATAGTCCTGATCGTTTAAAAGAGAAGTTAGGATCGCAGAGTAAATACTAACAAGTCACGACTGCTAAAAACTGAAATCAAATCCTTTTGTAATTGCCGCAAAATGCTCATATTTCCAGAAAATATCCAGCATTTATACTGCAATACGGATTTTCCATCAGCTGTTGTCCATTCCAGAAGGATCTACCCTCGTGGCATTAATATATTTTAGGTGTCTTCAGTTTTCTTGTATTGTAATTTTTGAGGTATCTCAAACGTATGTTAAAGCTGCCATGCATTGTATTACTAAATTGTAACTATCAAATAGATAATATATTTAATACAGCCAATAAATAATACAAATGTATTCAAATTTGACTCCAGACTCCTGTGGTTTTCTGGCATTTAATCTCACTTGTGTCATGTGTAATCTAAGGGGAGAGAACATGCTCAGTGTCATTAGGAGATGAATTAACTTTTCTTCCAGAAAAGTGGGACCCTTGGACTATAACTTCCATTTCCTCTCGTACTGCAGGAAGGACCTGCAGTTCCCAGGTGAGGTGGAACAGTTCTTTGATACTGGGAATTGAATCATTTGGGGCTAATTACCGATTTTCCACCATTTTGTGTTGACTTAGGGCCTTTCCCCCTCGAGCTCTTCCCCAGCATTTCCTGCCGAGTGGAGAATTTCTCCTGACTGTGCCTTTATGATCTGATGAAGATAAGATGGGAAAGGCTTTATCTGACCATCAGTCTTCCCAAAGAGACAGCTGGACACTCAGCCTGGATTTACTTTGCACTGCAGAAAAGATCAGGGATGAGGAGCTGGAAAACACTGGAGTGGAGGAGGTGAGGGGAGCAGGGGCCAGCATGAGGGAATTGGAAGCACACAGCCAAAGGGAGCAGGGACACCCAGCAGCAGGTTGTGTCCAGCCACAGTCCTCAGAAATTCCTCCAGAACCTGGGAATGGGGCTCTGGCAGAAGGGAGAGAGGTAAGAGTTTTGTGGAGCCTGATAGTGTGGGATTGGGGCTGGGAAGGTCAGTGCTGAGCACAGGCACTGCATTGTCCGGCAGATCCCAGTTCTGACGTTCGGGAGATTCCTGCTGCCCTTTCCAAGCGGCAGAAGCTCTGGCTGGGGTTGTTCTTGCAGATTTAGGCACTTGGACACCTCTCAACAACAAAAGCTGTCCATGTGCCAGGGCTCAGCTTGGCTGCACCCTGAACACCTCAACAAATCCCATCTGGGCAGAAATTCCCAGTGAAGTTTCATAGGATCACGGAATGGTTTGGGTTGGGAGAGACTTTAAAATTCATCTTGTTCCACTCCCTGCCAGACAGGGACACCATCCCCTTTCCCAGGTTTCTCCAAGCCCCATCCATCTTGGCCTTGAACACTTGCAGGGTTTTGAAATTTATGGGATTTAAATCCTGCACCCTCAGCAGAGCCACGTGCCCAGGCTGTGCTCCCAATTTCTCCAACAGATGATTCCCATCTGGCCGGCAGCTGCCTGGGATGAACGACCTGTGGCAGACGGAGGAGTCGGCGCCGGGCCAAGACACGCCATGACCCCGTTTCCTGTTTCCTGACGCTGAAAACAACCCCAGTGTCTGAGTAGAGAGGGAGGGTGGCCGTTCTTCCATTGGGCCAGCATGTGGTGCCCATGGAATGTGTCTTTCTGCATTTATCCTGGAGAAAAGGAGGCTCGGGGGGACCTTGTGGCTCTCCACAACTCCCTGACAGGAGGGTGCAGCCAGGGAAGTTGGGCTCTGCTCCCAGGGAACAGGGACAGGAGGAGAGGGAATGGCCTCAAGCTGTGCCAGGGGAGGTTCAGGTTGGACAGCAGCAGGAATTTCCTCATGGAAAAGGTTAAATATTGGAGCTGCCCAGGGATGTGGTGGAGTCCCATTCCTGGAGGTGTCCAAGGAGCAACTGGACATGGCACTCTGTGTGTGGGCTGCTGACAAGGTGGAGATTGGACGCAGCTTGGGCTCGATGGTCTTGGAGGGCTTTTCCAACCTCACTGATCCGTGATTCCCAGCACAGCTCTGCCCCAGAGGAGTGTCCATGGGGGGAAGCTCCCATGGCCGGGAAGGTGTTTGTGGCCCTGGGGACAAGTGTCTGCCCTGTGGGAACTGGCTCTCCCTGTCTTCTCCTCGCTGCCTCTTTCCTGGCAGAATTCCTGCAAGTAGCTCCTGGTCATGCTTGCCAGCCTGGAAAGTCACCTGTGGGCAGGTGGGGATGTGACACAGTGGGGCAGAAGAATCATGCACTGGGTGTAGGGATAAATCCCAAGCCCCACAGAAATGCAAACCATCATTTTCTTTCCCGCCTCACGAATAAATGGTGTGACAGCCCAGAGCTGCATGTGCCGAGTTCCAGCCTCATCCGCGCTCGTGGAAGCACTCCTCTCCCCCTCTTTCCTAAAACAAGCGGAAAGAAAAGTGGATTATTTTTGTTGCCTAAGGTCAGCGTCTGGAATTCCTCCTCCCTTCCTCCTCCCAGGAAGTTTTTGTGTAACACACTCTGACTCATGGAAGTCAAATGACTTGGCCTCGGAGCTGCCTCAGCACAGGAGTTCTGGCACAGGAATCCTGTGCCTGCCCCCCATGCTGGGTGAGGGTTTTCCAGCTCCTCCGGGTGCTGCTGGAGCCGTGGGGCTGATCCCGGCACCCCCAGAGCCCCAAACCCAAGGCAGGGTTGGGATGTGTCTCCAACCAGGTTGGCTGATCCAGGTGCTGATCACCTTCCCGGGTGAGGATGGGGAGCTCCGGAGCGTGGCCGCCGCTGGGATGTTCCGCAGGGCGGATCAGAGCAAGCAGCTCTCGGTTTCTCCATTTCTGAGGAGCTGTGATGGGAGACCCCAGCACACCCTCTTGTTCCAGACCCGGCTGCAGCCACACCATCCCAGAAAATAACAACACATTGCAACTGCTTTTGGAATGCTGCTGATCCCCTGCCCGACGAAATCACAACAAAACTTTATTTTTGGTTCTGTTTTGACTCAGAATGTGAGAAACTTTGACAGAACCCACATGGAATGTACTCTAAACATCTTCCAAATCCAGTCAGCTGCCATGAAAACCAGCTTTAAAAAGCTTTTAAATTTGCTTCTGAAGTGGAAGCTGTTATTTCAAAACAGTGGGATCACACTGTCATTTTTAGTAAATCCTGGGAATGCTGGCAATTTAGAAAGTGGCTTTCAGAGCTGTTAATGAAATAACAAAACATCCCCTCCTGCATCACCACAGGGCATACGGGGGGCACTGGGCTGTCTGCAGCGGCGGGGGCCGGGAAAGGGCACTGAATCCAGCAGATTTGGTCTGTGCATTAGTTGGTCTACATGAATATTTATAGTAAAATAAATTTCTGCACTGCCAGGCCGCGTCTCCATGGTAACCCCGCTAGGCCGCGTCTCCATGGCAACCCCGCCCTCCCGGCCGCCATAGCCGCGCCCCCCGCGTCACGTGACCGGAAACGATGGAGGCGGCCAAGATGGCGTCCCCCAAGAGCGCTCCGAAAGACGCGCAGGTACCGCGGGGCCCGGGGGGATCCGGGCGGGACCGGGGGTAACGGGGGGCTCGGGGCGCTGAGCCGTGCCTGTGTCCGCCCCGCAGGTGATGGCGCAGATCCTCAAGGACATGGGCATCACCGAGTACGAGCCGCGAGTCATCAACCAGATGCTGGAGTTCGCCTACAGTAAGCGGGACAGGGCGGAAAAGTGCGCAGGGAAACGCCGGGGGGAGCAGGGAAGTGTTGTCTGGGGCAGGGAAGTGCTGTGTGAATCTGTGTTTCTGCGGGTGCTCCCTTGTCAGACCCGGTGATCATGGAGCTATTTTCCAGCTGTAGTTCTGTGATTCTGTGAAAGTAATCACAGAATCACAAATCCCAGGATGGTTCGGACCTTAAAGATCATCCAGTCCCACCCCCTGCTGCGGGCAGGGACACCTTCTACTATCCCGGGTTGCTCCAAGCCCTGTCCAACCTGTCCACAGTCTCAGTGCCCTCACAGGAAAGAGTTTTCTCCCAATATCGCATCCAGCGCTGCCCTCGGGCAGTTTGAGCAGTACCCAGAGGCAGCAGAGTTCTCAGTGCCAGCCGGGTGGGATCGGGATCAGGGTGGGGAGGATTTAATTTAACCCATCCTCATTCCTGAGCCCGTTTCCCCCAGGATACGTGACCACGATCCTGGAGGACGCCAAGATCTACTCGAGCCACGCCAAGAAGTCGAGTGTGGACGCTGACGATGTGCGCCTGGCGATCCAGTGCCGGACTGACCAGTCCTTCACGTCACCCCCTCCCCGAGACGTGAGTACAGCCGGGTTTGGGCATCCCAGAGTGGGCTGGCAGCCCGGGACACAGGGATGTGGCCGTGTCTCCACAGTTCCTGCTGGACATTGCCCGGCAGAAGAACCAGACACCACTGCCGCTGATCAAACCGTACTCGGGCCCGCGGCTGCCGCCTGACAGATACTGCCTGACTGCCCCCAACTACCGCCTCAAATCCCTGCAGAAGAAGGTAAGGATTGGTCAGGGATTGGGCATTCACCTCCAGGGGGTTGGGAATGGTGTTGGGATTGCAGTTTTCCACACCTTTGAAAGGTGTGGGTGAATATTGGCCTGTGCAGGTCAGTTTGGAGCCAGCAGTGCTCTGTCTCCAGGCTGGATTTGCAAATGTTTTTATTGTTGGTTAATTTTAAATGGCAATTTTAAAATATGGGAAATTTTAAAATATGGGAAAATTTAAAATATGGGAATATGGTAGTGTTAAAGAAATACGGCAGAATCCAAGAATCACGAAGGTTGGAAAATCCCTCCAGGATCATCAAGTCCAAGTTGTGCCCGATCCCCACCAGAGCACTGAGTGCCTTGTCCGGTCCTTCCTTGGACACCTCCAGGGATGGGGACTCCACCACCTCCCTGGGCAGCCCCTGCAATGCCTGACCACCCTTTCCCATGAAGAAATTCCTCCTGATGTCCAGGAGGAACTGTCAGGTTTAATACCAGGCTGTCAGAGGCACAAGTCAGGCTTTGGTGTAGATATTAAAGGGTGTTTTTTACTTCCACCTCAGTTTTTTGTGCTTTAGAAGGAAAATATTTCCTTGGCTGGGCAACACTGACTGCCTCACTATGGGGGACTCTCCTGTTTATTCCAAGCCATTCCCTGTTTGTCTCCCCACAGGTCTCCTCCACAGCAGGCAGAATCACAGTCCCTCGCCTGAGCGTGGGTGCCGTGAGCAGCAGGCCCAGCACTCCCACTTTGGGTAGGAAACAGCTCCACTGGGGATTCCCACCTTTATTTTAGAGAGTAAAAATAAAGAGGAATAATTTAAAGCAGTTTTCAACTCCTGAGGGAATGTCAGCGGCCACCTGCCCTTGTATTGTTTGACCGCATCAGAAAGTTAATTTAATAAATAATTACTAATTAATTTAATCTTTATTATTACAATAATCTTTGATACTTAAGTACATTATAGATAAATAGATTTATCATATTATTGTATGATAGTCATATTATATATATATTTTTTGTATATATATATATGTATATATAAAATAATCATATTACTATATGATAAATTCTGTAAGGGACTATTCAAGGAATTTACTTAAATTTAGGGTTTTCCTCAATGCCAGCATGGTGCTGAATTAAATAGCACTGGAAAAGATCCGTTTCTAAAATGGTCACAAAATTTAGTGCTTTGCCCTAAAAATTAGTGTGTGTTTATAGTCTGGAATTCTGTAGGGCTGAAGTAAATGTGGGAAGATGAGTAAATGTGCAGCTCTGCCTGGAAATCTGACACCTTATATCCCGTGTCATTGTGTTCTTGTGCATTCCCACTGTGTGTAAAGAACAGGTTCCACTTGGGAAGGAATTTTAGGAGTGTTGATGCATTTATTTTAATTTATTTTAATGGGGTTGTGTTGAATCCAGGTACCCCCTCAGCGCAGACGGTGTCAGTGTCGGCCAAGGTGGGAGCGCCGGTGTCGCTGGCGGGGCAGCGCTTCACCGTTCAGATCCCGTCCTCCCAGCCCGCTGGGAAGTCAGGTATTCCTGGGATTTCTGGGCATGGATACAGGGATAATCACACAGAAACTGGGCTGGGAGGGAGAAGCTCATCCAGTCCCACCCCCTGCCATGGGCAGGGACACCTACAAGAACAGGATGCTGCAAGCTGGCCAGGAACACTTCCAGGGATGGGGCAGCCACAGCTTCTCTGGCCAAGCTGGTGTGGGGATTTCTTCCCCTCTCCCTCATTCCAGGAACTTCAGCGTTAATTCCTGTTCCCAGCAGAGCAGTGTCAGCCAGAACATTGCCATCCTGTGCAGCTCCCTCACCCCTCAGCTCCTGTTTCCCTCTTCCCCTTGTGTCCTCACCCCGCCATCATTTCCCCACCTTCCCTCTCTTGGGATGAAACCCCTGGAACGTTCTGGCAGCACAGTGCTTTGTTAGCCTGGAATAACACAGGGAAAACACAGTGATTGTTCCGAGCTTTCAGTGAACCCTTTCCATGATTCCCACAGCCACTCCCACCACCCCCACGGTGCAGAACGTCCTCATCAACCCCTCCCTGATCGGCCCCAAGAACATCCTGATCACCACCAACATGGTCCCGCCTGGCGCCGCCGCCGACCCCAACCCCCTCAAGAGGAAACACGAGGACGACGACGACTACGACGCCTTGTGAGGGCCCCGAGCCCTTCCCGTGGGGTTCACCCTTCCCACGGGATCCACACGGACTCCAGGGGGTGGGCATGGGCAGGAGTGCCCCGGATGGGCTGCAGGAGAGTGGAAATAAAGTGGAGAGTGTTTGTAACCTGGTCTTGGTGTCTTCTGCACACACCTGGGGGAGGGGGGCAGGTGCTTTTCTGTATATTTTCTATGTATTTTTAATATATAATTTATATACACAGGTGTATTTTTAAACTTTTTTTTAGATATTTTTATATGTTTTTTACATCTTTTTTAACATATTTTTACTTTTTTTAACTTTTTATATTTTTTACTTGTTTTTTTACGTATTTTTACTAATTTTTTACTTTTTACATTTTTTACTTATTTTTTACATATTTTTACTCATTTTTTACTTTTTACATTTTTTACATTTTTTTACATATTTTTACCTTTTTTTTACTTTTTACATTTTTTACATATTTTTACTTTTTTACTTTTTACATTTTTTAACATATTTTTACTTTTTTTTACTTTTTACATTTTTTACATATTTTTTACATATTTTTAATATATGTATGTTTCATATATATGTATGTGTATATGTATTATTTTATCGATATAAATATATATAATATATACACAAAAATGTAATTGCCTTGTACACTGAAAACTCTCCCAGACACTTTTTTTCCCAAGCACTCTCTATTTATCTATACATACATATTTATTTTAATAATTATATTTATATGTACATACACATTTACATGCAGACATATATGAAATATATAGAATATAGTGTAATTATATAGAGAATACACAGTAGGTAATTATGCATGCACAGAAAAAATACATAATATGTAAATTATATTTTATATTTTATCTATTATATATTATAAAACACCGTTATATATGCTCTATAATGTAAAGCATATAATTCTATATATTTTATATAGTAGTATATAATATATATTAATATAGAATAAATATATAAATACAAATAAATAAATATATAATTCTAAAAGTATATAACGTATATAGAAATATATAACATATAAATTGCTTTTGCATCTATATATCTATATATATCTACATATCTATATATATCTATATATCTATATATATCTATGTATCTATATCTATATCTAAACAGCTTTAAATATAATTTATTTACACTTGTCTTACACACACCGTATTCATGATTTCCTCATTTCTGTAGGTCCCTGTGTTTATAGCCTCAGACCCTTCCCACACCAGTATTTAAGTTGCAGCACTGACTGTTTGCCCCTATAGAACATAGTCTGTGCATTTTTTTAATTAACCACATCCACACTCTCACAGACACTGTTCATACATATATATATAGATATATATGTATGTATAAATAGAGCTATATGATACCCTCCCATGTTCCATGTTTAAAATACTTTATATCTTCATGCAAACACCCTGTTTATAAATGCACCCCTCAGACACTCATTTCTCCCCAGAACTGTAAATGTATAATCATGTATAAACCCAATTGTATATATTATTATATAAAATATTATATAAAACTATAAAATCTAGTATTTATTGTATATAATAATAAATTTCTGTTATATATTATATAATAATAAATATTCTATATAATTATGTT
>VZRL01005061.1:722412-741490 GCA_013397895.1 Origma solitaria
AGATTGATAAAATATTTAAATAATAATAAATTTTACAATATATTATATATAAAATATATCTAGATAAATAATGATATAAATATATTCATATATATGTAGAGAATATACAGTGATTATAAATACACATAAACACTTATTTCATATATATACTATTCAAATATGCATTTATTTATATAAATAAATATTTATATTTATATAAGTATATATAAATATTTAAAAATATAGATGTAAAACTATTGGATACTCTCACATTCACAATTTAAAAATAAGAATATATACAAATATATTACCACACACAATTGTGTTACTGCCTACTGCTGGCAGGTATAAATGTGCATGTATGTATCAGTTATAATTAATATAAAATTAATATAGTAACATAAAGGAATTTAAAACAATATGAATAGGATGAAATTATAAAATCTTGTATAGAATCATGCAATATATTATTGAATGTTTAATGTATTTCCCATGCACAGGGTGGGATCGTTGGTGTGTCCTGTGCAGGGCTGGGGGCTGCATCCCTGATCCCGGTGGGTCCTTCCCGCTCCGGACATTCCGTGGCTCTGCTCCAGGTCCCTGAACTCCTCCTGTTCTAGCGCCCCTGGAATGCCCCTGGGGCAGAGCTGGCCCTGGGCAGCCCCTGCTGTCCCCTGTCCCCTCCCTGCTCCCAGGGGATGCTCCCTCATCCCTTCAACCCCCGGCCGCCTTTGTCCCCAGCACAGATTTGGTGTCTTTGTGCTGTGTCTGTTCTTCAGTACAGAACTCCTGCCTCAGCTTTGAGCCTGAAGGCTGTGGTGTGGGATGGGATATGGGATGGGCCAAACCATTTGTCATTAGGGTATAAGTCCTCAGCACTTCCAAACTTATTTAAATCACTTAGAAACAAAACTTCCTACAGCTCTCAAGGAGTTTACCTGCTTAGAAAGCAGAGAGAGGAGTGAAGCCCAGGGTTAGTGGGGATACTGAGAAGGAATCCTTCCCTGTGAGGGTGGGCAGGCCCTGGCGCAGGTGCCCAGAGTAGCTGCGGCTGCCCCTGGATCCCTGGCAGTGTCCAAGGCCAGGCTGGAGGAACCTGGAATGTTGGCAGTGGATGATCCTTGAGGCCCTTTCCAACCCAAACGATCCTGGGATTCCCAAAGTTGGCAGAGCCCTGATCCAGCAGGTCAATAAAGGCTTCTCAGCTCAGGGAACCTACAGCCCAAATCCCACAGGCCTGTGCAAGGCCTAGGGAAGGGTTGGGTCACCACCAGTGGCAGTAGAAGAGAAATTACATATCAAAACTTAGGGCTGATGGCAAGGAAAAAGAGCAGGAGCATGTTTGGGGTGTCTGGACAGAAAGACCTAAGCAGGTTCCAGTGGCAGCAACTCCTGGATGGGTTTTGAGACCAACTTTAAGTGCAGAGAGCACAGGGGGCATGGCAGTTGTTGTACACAATAATTCCAACTCAAAGCCGGGTGTTTTTGGTAATTCCTTTATTAAAACTACAAACCAGAGTTAAAATTCCTACATTATTCACATAGGTCAAGTTTCTAAAGTCATTGAATAAAGACAGGCTAGCAGCCAAAGGGGGGAGGAGGCCTGACCAGTTCAGAGCTGCTGGTTTAAGACATCAGCCAGGGCCTCCTCACTCCATGGCTCTCCCAGGGCAGCTGGAAAAGTTCCTTCAGGCTCCATGGGAAGAGGCAGGAGCAGAGCTCCAGTGCAAAGGCAAAGTTCTTTCAAGATTACAGGTGAAAACGTACCCAGCGTTCACAGCTCAGGAGAGGGATCTGGGAACAAGCACCTGGAAAATCACCTCTATTCACTCCAGGAATTCCATAGGAAAGATTCTGACCCTTCCCCTGGCCCCAACACACAAATATTTACAGAGACAGAACCAAAGCAGAGTTTGACTCCTTTGCTGAAAGCAGGAGGTGCTGCTTCAACAACTGAGCCCAACTCCCTCAAAAGTCACCAGGAATGTGGTGGTGGGTGGGAAAGGGGTGGGAAAGCTCCAGGTCAGTTAAACTCCTCCTTGATGGGGGTGCAGCCTGAGAAGAAGCTGATGTTGCTGCTCAGCATCCTCTTCTTCTTCTTCCCAAAGGGATTCTGGTTCTCCTGAGACTCCTCGTCCCTCCCGAGCAGGGAGGCAGCAGTGCTGGGAATCTTCAGGAGCACCTCCTGCTCTGTGATGTCCTGCAGGACCTGTGGGAAAGCAAGGCGTTAGTCACTGCTGGAGTGACCAACAGAGGCAGCAGAACACAAAGTGCCACGTCAGCCTCAAGAGTTGTTTCATTTTTTTAGGCCAAGTCAAGAAGAAGATAACTTTTTGGACAAAATATCAAGATTAGTGGGCTCCCATGGGATAAGGGAATTTGTTTAGCTGAGGCAAAATGAGATGTGCCAAGTCAGAGAGCACAACAGCTTAAGGTCACTTTGAAGATGGACAGATGTGATTTGAACCTCTGCAAGCTCCTCACTTCCCCTCTCTCCTTGCTGAAGGTGCTGCAGGAAAACAGGGCAAGCCTGTGGCATCATTTCAGTGTGGAAACCTAAGGATTCAGCAAACTCAAAACTTCCACATGAGCTGCCTGGAGCTGTGCAGAGTTTTCCAGCAGCAGCTTCTCCTCTGGGGTGATTTCCCTCCAAGATCCTTCATTCCGCAGCTCTGCTGTCCTGACCCCTGGGAATACCTTTGTGGTTGGAGTGACACACACGGGCTGGAAGAAGCTCTCTCCTGCTTTCACCTCCGTGGGGTCTTCCAGCTTCAAGGACCCTTCTGAGTCCCTTTTGTGCTCCTCACATGTTGTGGTTTCCTGAGGGGCAGCAGAGGGTGAAGCTCTTGTAGGACATGCATCCCTTCCCATCACAGCCCCTGCTCCCCGGGGCGGGAGGTACTCCACAGTACAGGATGCTGCAGCTCAGGCTATGGCTCCATAAAATAGGTAATAATTATAGCACTATGGGATGTCCCTGCGTCACATCTCTAAGATCCAAGAGCAAAACTCGCACTAGGAACATCTTCCTCAATGAACTTCAGTTGCTCAAGGACCTTCCTGCTGCTACAACCCCCTCCCCAAACCATCCCTTCCACTCTTAAAAATAAATCCGGGAATGAGTCAAGGTTTTGTGTTGTCTGAAGCCAAAGACACAATTTTAATTTACTGAGTCCAAAAGAAAAAAAATCAAAATTATTTCTCCTCAAGATTTGTGGCTGAGAAGTGGGAGCAGGAAAATCTCAGCTGTGAATCTCCAAATGTCTCTGCTCAGTGTCAGAACCTGGTCCTGCAGTGGAAAATTGTCCTCAGTTACCAGAGAAGCACCGAATTAGTGACACTCACAGAGTTTCAGCAAAGTGCATGTGCTCTGCCTGGACAAACTGTGCCTGTGTGGGAATTATCCCTTCATCTGGCTCTGCTCCAGCCCAAACCCAGGCCCTGCAGCCCCCCCGGCACCCCCAGAGCCAGCAGCACTCACCAGGCCTCGCTCCCTGTTCCTGCAGGTGGCCACGGTGCAGCTGCAGCTGTCGGTGCATCCCAACTTCTGCCTCCTGCAGCCACACTGCCTGTTCCCACAGCGGCCCTTGCACGAGCACTGCGGAGGGAAGGGGAATCCAATGGCCAGGATGCTCCTGGAATGCTCCAGATCCTGCCAGCTGTGGTATCTCAGGGACAGAGACACCCCCAGAAGTGTTTCGTTGTCAGTTCTGCATCCCAGAATAATCTCCTTCCTAATATCCACAATAAAATCCTTCCACCTACAGATCCATCTTCAGGATCTACAGGATAAGCACCTTTAGTTACTCAGTGCTTGATTTCAGATGATCCCAAAGGATCTGTGTTTCTGTGGCACACTTCCCCATGAAGAAGGAGGCTGAGTCCCCACCCCAAAGGCCTCAGGAATTTTCTGAGCCACGGGTGAAGCTCCAGACTGACACAGATGGAAACTGTGGCTCTGTCAGGACTGGAAGCTCCAGATTCCAGAAGGAATAGGCATCCATGACAGGCTGGCCCCTTTTGGTTTTTTTCCCCAAAACAGACTCCCTGGAGGGATCTGGCTGCTGTTGGGGCTGCTCCTGAAGCAGAGGCCAGCTCAGGCACAGGCAGCAGGACAGAACACGTGCCCTCATGGGACAAGGTGACCTGGACAGGGAAAAACTGTCCAGGGAAGGTGTTGTTGACTGCAGACAACCTTGGCTGTGTCTGTGGGAAGGTCACAAATATCCCAAGGCACCCAAATAATCAATTCCTGCCTCTCTGAACAGTGGAGATGCCACACCTCACCACTCCATACCCAACCCTTGGACACAGCAAGTGATTCCCTAACAGACACTGGATCAAGGGCAGCTGGATCTTACCCCCATGAGGTTTTTCCTCGCTCCTTTGCCTGCTTTCCCAGGAAGCCAGTCGGAGTCCTCCAGTTCCCCAGAGTCAGAGAGCAGCTCCTCCACATCCATCTCAGGGCTGGGCGCCCGGGGCTTGGCTGTTGTCTGCCGGCGGCTCTTGGGCTGCAACACAGGAGCATGGGGGGTTAGGCCACCAAAAATCACACAGAGTTCTATTTCAATAAGGTTTGATTAAGGTTTTCAGAGTCCCTCACAGCCAAAGACGTTGTGGGGTGAGGGAGGGGAAGAAAAGATCCAGTTGGCAGGACTGAAAATTCAATCAGTCAATTTAAACTCTGGATGATAAATCCTTGGAAGTCTGAGTTGTTGTTGTCACATCACATGACAAAAAACAAGTGTCACACTCTTGTCCAAAGAGTTTGAAATAATTTCTTCCTCCAGCACGAAGGCTTAGCTCTTTGCAAAGCAGCAAAGTTTGCTGTGATACATGTGCCTTGCTCCATAATTTAAAGACTGGGAATGCTACAGAAAAACACCTGGGTTGTGAAGGAGGATACAGAGTCAGAACTACAATGAGGAAACAGTTTGGGGTTTGTTAGCGTTTTTTTTTTTTTTTCCGAATAAAAAAGCAAATGCAAGGTATTTGAGTCTTCTAGAAAGGACTGAAGGGGTCACTTCAACGAGCAGAACTTCAATGAGTGGAACAAGTGGCTGGAAAATGTGACTTGGGAGAAAGAAAACACCAAACTATCAATAGCCAAGATTAACTTTGGCAAAGAATTCACGTGCAATACAAAGTGTGCAGCCTCTTACTTTGGGCGGAACATAATCAAAAGAAGAATCTGGAGATTCAGGTTGCCTTTGCTGGATGTTCCGGATCTTCTGGCCGCTGGCAACTTGGAGGAGTAGCAGTTTCTGTCAAAAGGGACAAGAATCAGCTCTGCAAAATCCATTAAACCCAACTGCCACGAGGCTCTGGTGTCTGTACAAGGCTCTACCTGCTTCAGAGTGTCATTTTCCCGGAGGAGTTCCTGATTCTTCTCACACATCTCCCTCATTTTTTCCAGCTCTTCCTCCTGTTTGCAGGACAAGAGGAAATTTATTTCATTGGAAGTAAGTAAGAGAAAATCCCTCAGGATTATTCCAGCCTGCACAGCAACCACTTTATGCAGGCTTCTGCAGAAGGAACACTCAATCCTTCTGCTATTCCAGGTATCCCAAAGAATCCCACCTGCCCCTGGCCACATCCAGACACCGCACCTGGAACCGGAGTCGCTCCTGCAGTTGTTTCTCCTGCTCATTCAGGGAATCTTCCAATCTCTTCTCTGCTGCTTCTTTCTGCTGGAATTGGCTGAGCAGGTACAGAACCTACAGGCAAATGGGAATAAACAGGGGTGAATTCCTGAAAGGAGCACTTGGCATCAAAGTTCAGGGAAATTTCCTGCCACTCCCAACACAATTCCACCCTGATCTACTTGAAAAGTGATCTTGTGCTCAGGTCTAACATCCTCACTGAAAGGAGGAGGAAAGTTACTGAATAAACCAATTTGCACAAGATAAACACAGGGATTTTTTTGGCTTTTAATGAGCCATCCGCAAAAATCCAGCAAAATTTGAGTTGATATTCAGCACAAGCTTCATTTCAGCACATCCCCTTTGCCTTTCTTTCTGAGCAGACCTGGAGATCAGTCCCACACTCCAAGATTTCCATGAGCTCTGATTCACCTTTTCCTGGTGTTGCTGCTCCTGCACCAAAATCTGATTTTGGAACTCTGCCTCCACCTCTGCTATGTGGTTTCTCTCTTCCATCAGCATCTTCTGCACATCTGAGCAGCTGGCCTGGCTCTGCGAGAGGCTGCTCTGCAGTTTGCTCTCCTGCACTTTGGAGGAAACCAGCTGGAAAACAAGAGCAAGGAATGGCTTGGGACAGGGATTCCCTGCTGGGACAGGGGCTGCAGTCTGGAGGTGAAGCCCCCCTGTAACTTCCAGCCCCCCCAGGAACTGCACCAAGCCCTCAGCACCAAGGAGACTAGAGGAGATTCAGAGCCTGACACTTTAGAAGTGCAAACCAGGGAGCAGAGGGTCCCGTTCACAGTTCTGAATTCACCTCCCTCGCTGCAGCACTTGGAGTATTTTCCTTTTCATGCTTTTCTTTCCAAGCACCAGAGAGCAACAGGCAATTCTGTCCTTCAGTTGCTCTTTCCCTGATCCCACAGTACCCCAAATTCCTACCCTTCCCTAACACCAGTCTTGTCCAAGTTTTTCCCATCTCAACACCCATTCCTGCTTCCCCTGACCTCAGCCAGCACTGCCCTTGTTTCCCTGCTTATTCAGGAAGTATTTTCTCTTCCACTTCTGAAATTTGTCTGTTCCCATTCCCATGCAAGCCTTCAGCTGGTATCTCCAGACCTTCATCTATTCCACTTCCTCCTTCCCTGTTTCTCAGATTTCACTCCCCAGTACAGAACACTTTAATCCAAACTTATGAGGGGAATAAACCCCATCCACTACAAGAAGGTTCCACTCAAATTTCCTTCAGTCACTTCCTTTCAGTTGTGGCTAAGCAGACTTAGAGCCTGTTTTTAGGGATAAAAGAGAAAAATCCAGGGTTTACCTCTCCCAGGAGATACTTCAGAGCACATTTGGCCTCCAGGATGGTGGCAATGCTGTCCCAGCGCTGCTTGGCCCTATCTCCATTGTCTGCATCCAGGAGTTTCTGCTGCAGATCTGCTATCTGGGCACTCCTGGGGGAGAATCCATGGACTTGGGGTTACAACACAGGCAAAAACCAGGGCTGGTGTCTGGGATAATGTTGCTGTTCCCAGAAAATTAAGTAAAATAGTTTAAGATTTTTGCTGTTCAACTGAGCACCTGGAGCCTGCACTGCTCCACTGGGGAGTTTTGTCTCCACTCCACATTCTCAAATAAAAGTGGAGCTCTTTCTCCCAGAGGTGCTCACAAACAGCTCAGAAAAACTCAGTCTTAGCGATTGAGTATTCTCCCCACCTCTTGGAAAAATTCCAGCTAGGAAAGCCCACACTCTTCCCTCATTTTCAGCGTCAGTTTGTGTGTTTCACACCCTCTTCCACCTTCCAGAGATTTGGGATGGAAATGAGGGAAAAGCCAGAGGCAAGGCTGTGTGGATGAGCTTTGTGGCAGTGCCTCACCTGAGCTCCATCTCAGTTTCCAGGCTTTCGATCTGCTTGGATATGGAGAGATCGGTGTCCGGAGCCTGCAGGTCGGTCAGGCAGTACGTGCGCCTCTGCGGAATGACAGAATCACAGCGTGGATTCAGGGCAGGAGCAGGGGAGGAAATCCCACAGTTACATTCCAGCTGGAAGAACCTCCAGGGATCTCCCCACAGCTTCTATTCCATTGCTCCTTCCCAAAAGCCTTTGCTAAGGTGTGACCCACTCACATCCCTCAGAATCCCTGAAAAGCTCTCCAAGAGCACTGAGTCCAACCATTCCCCCAACAATGACAGGTCACCCCTGTCCCCAAGTGCCACATCCACATGTTTCTGGGACACTTCCAGGGGTGGTGATTCCACCACTTCCCTGGACAGCCTATCCACAGCCTGACTGCCCTTTCAGGGAAGAAGTTTTCCCACATTCCATTAAGTAACAAGTCACTTCAGCACCTCCTGTCCATGGCATGTCAGAGGACAAGAACATTAAAGATTTCTCTCAGACATGGAGCGAAGGGTGGGACCCATCCCCATCTCTGAGGGAACAGGCCAAGCAGGAATGAGAGTAATGAGTCCAGCATGATGAACAGCCAGAGAATTTCCCTCTTACCCGGAGCTTTGGAGGGGGGTTTTCTCCAGCCTCTTTCTTCTCTTTCAGCTGATGGAGCTCCTTTGCCAGGATTTTCCTGTCCTCCAGCAGGTCTGCCAGGTGTCTTCGAGCCTCCTCAGTGCTGACAAGAACCTCGACTTCATTTGCAAGCCAGCTCTGGAAGAACAACCCCCAAAATCCAGTGGCTGAGCTCAACTCCAGGACTGAATCCTTCTCCGTGAAGGCATTTCGGAGAAGCTGAATAATCCCATTGCAATTCCCCATTCCTCCTGCTATGCTCCAGCCACCAAGGCCAGCAGCACCCACCCCAAATCCCAGTTTGCCCAGTTGGGATGCAAAAACGCTGTCACCCACTTTGACTCGTGCAGCGATTCCTTCCATGCCCCGATTTTGGGTCTCCTTCCGTTTATCTGCTGCCTCCTTCTGCTTCTGCAGGGCATCCTTGAGGCGTTTGTTGGCAGCTGCTGCCTGCAAGAGATTCCACAAGGAGCTGAACAGGAACTGCAAACCATCTGCTGGAAACACCAGGGATTCCCAACCCAGGGCAAATGTTGGGACAGTGACAGTGCGAGGTGAATAAATCTCAGGTTATTCTGGTTTAACTCAAGGTCCTGTCAACTGATTTATTTCCTTTGCTGTCATTCCTCCTTTAAGGAGGAGCTTCTTCTAGGCCTGAAGGTAGAAGAAAACATCCAAAATGAGTGGTTGAAGATGCATTTCTTTTACAAAGCCATCCTGAAAGGATTTTTAACTGCAGCCTTGGAGATCCACCACCCAAACTCATTTCCCACCTCCTACCTTGGGCATCTGCATGGATTTGCCACAGGAACCTGTGACTCAGAGTCATTTGGCCTTTAAAGGAGCAAATTAAACAAAGATTCTTCAAAGGCTAAAAGGCAGAAATGTGGATTTATCCACAGAGAGAAAAGCTTTTCTTTCCAGTCTCTGAACTCCTTTAAGGAGCAAATTTAATTGGGTCCCTCAAAGGCCCCAAGGCAGAAGTAGGGATTTCTCCACAGAGAGAAAAGCTTTTCTTTCCAGCCTCTAAACTTCCTTTAAGAGGTTTCTGCATATCCTGTTCCATCCTCCAGCCCCACTTGGGAGACTTTAGGGATTGGGTGGGAATTTCCAGGAGATGTTGGCTCCTCACCTCCTCTGTTTTGCGCCGGAGGACATTGGCCTGTTTCTGGAAATCCCTCTCCAGCTTGAGGAGCTCATATTGTCTCTTACGGTCCTGCAAGGAGAAACAGCTGGAAAAGTCACATTTTCCATGACAAAGGAAAGGCTGCAGCCCTAAAGTTTCAGCCTGAGCATCCCAAGGCACTGAGGGGTAGGAATTGCTGTGAGACCAAACTCCACAATGGTTTGCTGTCCATTGCACTCAGCCACCACAAGCAGCTGGATTTCATTAACCTGCAGAGCCAACATTCCTCTGGAAGTTTAAACACCTCCCATGCTGAGGCCAAACCCTACAATTTTAAATCCTTCAAATATTGACTGGTTTTGCCTTCTGCTTTAGAGCTGAGCCACAGCTGTGGAGAGAGCTTGAAGATCTCCAGCCACAGACAAGTCCAGGTGGTGAAAGGTGGCAGCCACATGAGCCAAGCTCCTCTTCAAAGCATTCCCAGCTGCTTTTCAGACACTTCCCAGTTAAACAAACCTTGCAGCACCCCTTTGGAGGGAGGAACAGTGTGAGGAGCTTGTTTGCTCACCTTTTCCTTCAGCTGGATCACTTCCTTGTCCTTCTGCTGTTTCCACTGCCTGAATTTCTCAGTGTCTTCTTTCATCTGGCGCATCAGCTGCACCCTTTGCTGTTTCATTTCCTAAAAAACACCAGGGGCTGGAAGGATTATCCAGGACTAACATTCTGAAGAGCTTCAATTTCCATTCTCCCCATGCCTGCCAGGTGTGGGGAGTGGCAGGTGGGAAATCTTAGTGTGCTCCCACTCAGGACACTCTCAAAGTACTAAAAAACAGGGATTTTTTTTTTTTTTTTTTTTAGGCATAAAGGGAAGACCAAGACAGGCACAATTTAGGGAAATCAAAGTGGAGTCAAATGATTTGACTGAGGCAATAAATCAGAAGTGCCAAAAGATACTTTGGATTCATTTTCCTCCCAAATCTCAGTAGTCACCTGCCTATTGTCGTCAGGTAGCCAAAGGAATCTTGCCAAAAACTGCTATTTTCATTCTAAATAAAGAGAAAGCACATTCCTATCTGGGATTCCTGTCTGGGATTTCTGCCTAGGAGCTGCTTTGCCCACACTGGCTCAAGTCAGAGCTGCCTGTTGGGATGGTTACCCTGATCTCCTGGTTCAGTTTGGACACCGTACGCTCCGTGGATTCCTTCAGCTTCAGGAGCTTGGATTGCTCATTCAGCTTCTTCTTGAGCTCATTGATTTGGGCTTCCAACTCCTGCAGCCTTTTCCGGCGCCGCTCGCTCAGCCTGGAGAGAAACCACAACAAATCCTCTCCAGCTTCAGAGACACCTCATGAAAAATGTCACCTCTGTCACTTTTACTGCTGCTGAAAGCCCACAGGAGGCTTCTCTGCAGCTCCTGACACATTAAAGGGACACTTTTACATCAAATAAGAGCTTTTACAGATCATGGAAGTGCAAGACATTGGATTTTCAGACACATTAACAACCCCCAGAGCTCCAGGCAGAGCCCCTCTTACTTGGCCTGGTTGATGTCCTTCTTTGCCATGTGCAGAGCAAGTACCAGCTCCTCCTTTTCCTTTTGCAAACTGCTGACCTCCAATTCCAGATCCTTGATATTGGTCTAGAAAGGACAAGAGGAATAAATCTCCAAATAAAAACCTTGAAAAGACACCCTGAGGCAAAGCTTTAAGACAGAGAAACCTTGAAAAACCCCATTCCTTTGCAGAAGGCTGAGAAACCACCTTATCTAAGAGCAGTGTGAGGGTCACAAGGGCTGGTCCAGCACACTCTGGAGCTTTGGTGGGCACAGGGCCACTGTGGCCACATCCTGACTGAATAATTTCAGAGATGGGAGATCCCAGCACAGCAGGGAAATCTGCCCAAGGGAGCAGGGATTCAGTTTAAGGAATAAATAGACCCAAATCATAAGGTGCTCCTGATGATAGATCCCCCTTCCCTCCCCAGCAGGAATTGGGGAAACCAAACTGAACAAGGAGGATTCCAGCTTTACCTGGTACTGGCACTGAATGGGCCCCAGCTGAGTGTCATTCTGAGACATTTTTTTGGCCAGGGCCTCTTTCAGAGTCAGGGCTTTGTTGAGCTCCAGCAGCTCCTTGGAGAGCTGTGCCTGGCGCAGGGCGTGCTGGGTGCTGAAGTCATTGGAGCCTCTCTTGGATTCCTGGCCCACTTCTGCTCCCTGTAGGAGACACAGCCATGAGGAGAGGCCAATCCAGAGCTCTTTAACCACACCATCTCTGTTTCTACAGAGCATTTCAAATGCATTTTCAAGTAAAAAAAAATCAGATATTCAGAAATGAGAACAGGTTTTTGACCTTGAACACACTGAGTTTAAAACAGCATAGACAAGAGTGATGATTTATTAAGTACTTGAGTAAGAAAATTAGCAGGAGGGAACAGATAAAAGTGATGAAGAGATAAAACCATGCCCCGGTGAGTGTGCACTGCTGAGCCTCTCACTTACACTCGGGGAATTCTGTTCAGAGTTTGGCAGCTCTGCAGCAGCTTCTGTGGTGGCAGCATTTTCACTCTGTTGGACAGAGAGAAGAAAATTTGGGTGAAAAGGGCAACATGAAGCAAAATGAAGGAAATAACACACTGTTGGTCCATTATAACAATGCACAATGTGATTCTCCTCAGGCCACAACCTCTCTGCAAAGGTGACCACCGTCCTCCTCCTCGAGAAAAATGAGGAAACTCCTCCTTGCCTAGCTGGAAAAGCCATTCTTGAAGTCTTCCCTGAACTCCAGCACTGGGAGGCTCCTCCTCACAGGAGGAAGGAATCTGGGAAGAGGGGAATGTCCAGCAAGGGAGAACTGAAATTCCTCCATTGGACAAAAGCCTGGAAGCGTCTATTTAACAATTTCAAGTCCCTGTAATTTACGTTGTCCATAAAAATCACCAAGTTTACAACACTCCATCCAATCCAGGGATTGTAAATCCATGCTAATCTCCAATATCAGGTTCTTCCATGCAGACTCCTCCTTTTCCCCCCCAAGGAGGAACACAAGTGGCCTTTCTGCAGCATTAAAGCACAATAGGACAGTTTTGAAGTGGATCTCAAGAGTCACTTCATACTTTGAATTCCTGGGCTCCTTGAGGGAAGTTTTTGGACTGGAATTCCAGATCTCCTGAGTAAATTGACACAATTCCCCCCTCCCTGGGCTCAGCCTTACCTGCAGCTCAGTCAGCACCTGCTGCAGGTTCCGAATCACCTCCACGTTTTCCTTTAATTCCTCATCTTCCACAGTCTCCACCAGCTTCTGCAGATCCAACTTGCACCTGCAAACATGGGAACGAGTCCATGGCACGTTTGTGCCAGGGAGGAACAACTTTGCCCACTCAACCTCTGAATTCACTCTGGATGAACAAACCCCAGCTGATTTGATCCACTTTATCCCACTAAAAACATTTAATTCACAAGGACATTTCCCCAGGAGAAGGGTGTGGGGGTACTTACACAGCATGATGCTGGAGCTGCTCTAGTTTTGCACTGATCTTCTCATTTTCTTGCTCTGTCTAAGAGAAATCAGAATTATATTCAATTGTAGAAGATAAGAAGCCAGAAATCAGCTAATTAATTTGCAGCAAAAGATTGGCAGTATGAAAAAAATCAATGCACTAAAAGATTTTTCATGATTAGGGCCATCAGTTTGGATTTAATGCTGGTTTTTCAGGGATAGACACTGCAGGCAGCAGGAAAAAAGCAGGGAAGGGAGAGCACAAGTGTGCAAGTGCTATTTCAGATATCAAAATAAAATATTTAAAATATTAAAAAGTTGAAAGATTCAGTCTCCTTTTCCCCACTGAAGTCACAGATCCTAAAGCACCACAGATTCTGGCAGACTTTTGGTTCTGACTGATTTGGAATCAATGTGAAAGGAACATTAAAGAGAGATCCCCACCATGGCGTAAATACGGGAGCTGCTGTTGATTCACTCCCAGCAACTGCGAGCTCTCCTGGGATAACTGGACTTACCAGGATGATCCTCTCCAGCATCTGTGCTGTTTGCCCAGCAGCCTCACTCAGCCCCTGGCTCAGCTTCTGGTTCTCCTCCTGCAGGGATTGGTTCTTCTCCATCAGGGACTGGAGGCTCTCTGAGGGGGCCAAACCACTGCAACAGCAAGCAGCAGTTTGTGTGTGAGCATGGCCTGGCCAGGGCCTTGGGACAGCACTGAAATCACCTCCAAAAGAATTATTATTTCCTAAACAATTTACAATAAATAGCCCAGAATGGTCTGGGTGGGAAGGATCTTAAAGCTCATCCAGTCCCACCCCTGCCATGGGCAGGGACACCTTCCACAGGACCAAGCTGCTCCAAGCTCTGTCCAGCCTGGCCTTGGACACCTCCATAACCTAGGAAGAGCCTCCAAACAGAGGTTGGGAACTCCATGTACTTGGTTTTGAAACATCCCCAGAACACAACACCTGCACAATCCAGCTCTGTCCTAGATTTTGTGCTTTTAAGGACAATGGAGGTGGAGTTGCCCTACATTCAGGGGTAGAGGGGTGAGGAAAAGAGGGATGAATGAGTCTGACAGACAGGTATTTATTCAGGAGGTGTTTCCTGGTTCCTCTTTTATTTCCTGCAACAGATTTTTGCAATTTTTAGGTGTTTGCTGCAAAACTAAATGTCCCAGGGAATTCCAGTAAGGATGACAAAAAGAAGGGGAAAAAAAGAGTAAACACTTCGTTCTCCCCTCACTTCACAGCACTGCCAAGAGCTAAGGAGATCCAGAGACTTCTCTGGAGTGTGATAAATACAGATCCATGCAATATGAATAACAAATCTTACTTGAGCGACACGGGCAGGGTCCCACCGTGGGCCTGGAGCAGCAGCACCTGGAGCTGCTGAATCTACAAAGACAAATAATGATTGCTTGTGAATGTAGTAACTCCATGGATCCTTGGTCTTCCTGACTCACCTGCTCCATAATTCTCCTTTTACCACTGCCTGGGGAAAGTTACAGTATTTCACTACTGGTGTTGTTACAGTATTTCAAGTCATTTACTCCTCAAATAAAATGTTCTTCTCTTCCCTCTGGGATCACCCCAGGGAAAACACTTCCCACTGTGCTGGGCCCAGGCAGGAGATGCCAGGAAGGCATCAAACCATCTCTGTGCTTCTAACTGTGCCTGCAGCCCACCAGGCAATGATTTGTTGGGTGGAAGAGACATTTAAACCACACAACCACCACCACTTTTCCACAGCTGCTGCAAATTTCCAAGAAATATCCATATATTCCCTTCCCAGCCACCTCCAGAGACACAGCAATGCACGTGAGGGATGTTTTGCATATTTTGTGTGGTTGTGCCTTCCCTCGGTGTTTGCTGAGCTCGCAACAAGAGGGGATCCCCCAGTACCTGCTGCTTCAGCTGGTGCAGCTCAGCTGCCTGGGGGTCCACGTTGACAATGGGTTTGTTTTTGATCTTCCTGGCCCTGTCAGCGTAACGCAAAGTGTTCAGGGTCTCCTCCAGGTTGGAATCTGCTGGGCTCACGCAGGCAATCATCAGCGTGTGGCTGTTCCCACCCAGTGAGTCTGGCAAGGAAATGAAAGAATATCAAAGCTGTCAGAGCAAGGACAACAGTGAGACATCATCATTCGAGGATTCCAATCCCATGAGTGTGTCCCCAAAATGCATATTAAATAGCTGGATTTTGGTGCCACATGTTACTTTCTCCTCTGCCCACTCAGTTCTGTATTAAAGTGTTTTTTTGAAAGCCAAAGTCAGGCTTTGAAATCAAAGATCTCACCCCAGAAGCTCCAGTTGTTGCCCTAATAAATAATTTCTTCATGCCATTTCTGGCTTGGTTCTTTCAGGTTTTCCCCTCCCTTCTCCCCCACAATAACAAGACCTCCATGAACATCCAGAATTTTCTCCAATTTAAGGAATTATTGGGTAAGAACAGATCACAAAGCCGCAAGGAACTTCATCCTTTGGTTTTACACAAATTGGCTCCTTGAAGTTACTGATCAGAAAAAAAAAGGTCCCACATCCAGCCCAATCCAGGTTTTTAATGAGGTACTTTCAGACATGGAAAATACTGAAGAGTTTTTGTACCAAATTATGTAATTACCATAGAAATCCCAGTAATTCCATTACTAAAGCTGTGCCCAAATTAAAGGGTAATTTAAATAAAATGTATTAAGAGACAAATCCCAACTATTGAAATATAAAGACCAAATATTCAGACTAAGAAAACAAATCCCAGGGAAAGCACAGACAGCTTGAGCTTCGTTCTGGCTGTGACATCACCCAGGGAGTTGCTATAATTAAGGTACAATAATAGATCTCAGCTCCCAGACTTCCAATCTTCCTTCTCCCCACCAAAAATATGCCCTGAATTTGTCTTGTTTCCTCCTGTCACACAAAGTGCAGCAGAGTAGGACTTATTTTGAGTTCATCTCACTGCATTTGCAATCTAAAATAAAGAGTCCAGGAAAGGCCTGGCTTCAGTGAGGAATCAAATGAATGAATCCTTTTGCAGCAGCAGCTCTGAGCTGTGGGGTTTCCTCCTGCTTTGTTATTTAAAAAGCACCTGTAAATTTAGCCTTTGTCATCATCTGTCTCTCACCTTGCAGCAGCCTGGTCAGCTTGGAGTCTCTGTAGGGAACAAATCCCCCCTTTTTATTTTCATCTCCCAGAGCACTGATGACATTCCCCAGGCACAGGAGGCCTCTGTTGATGTTGATTCCTGCAGACAAAGGTCACAGTGAGCAGTGCCACCTCAACAGCTCCAAACTGCTCATTTCCTGCCCTTATTAAAAGTTTAACAAGGTTAAAAAAGCAGATTAAAGTGTTAAAGTCCTTTGCTCTTTTATTAACTCCAAAGTGAGAAGAAACCCATACTCCACCAGTCCCAGGCCACAGACCTTCTTTGAGTCTGTCTCCCTCAGCCTTGGTCTTCTTTTGTCTCTCAGAGCCAGCAAGATCCACCAGGTGTAGCTTGCAGTGAAAACTGGTGTTCCTAGGGCAGAAAGAAACTGTTTTACTCTCCCAAGTAAACTTCCAGTTGGAAAAGGAGCAGCCCTGGAGCTGGAAATTCAGAGAGCCAAAAACGGAACTGCCTTGAGGAGCACAGCTCAGGACCAGGATAAGGAAATTTTGATAAAGTAACTCTTTATCAGCTGCACAATCACACTCACTTGTCATTTTTCTTCTTCTGATCAATGCAGATGGTGAAGATGGCGTGGGATCTGGAGGACTGGGAATTCATGGCCGTGGATCCCACAGTTCTGCAGTTGTTCCCCTGCTCCAGGCAGGACACGGTCTCTTGGGCACAGGTGACACTTCTTTCTGTCAACCCCACAATCTGTAGCCAGGAAGGGAACATCATTTATCCTCTGCTCCCTCTTCATCCCACATGGGATCAACAAAATCGCCCTCCACCTCAGACTGTGTCAGCCCATCCCAAGAATCAGTGTCACCTCCAGCCAGAGGCCTGGAATGGAGCCTCCCAGGAAAAACTGGTTTTGAATTTCACTTCAGGAACATGGAATCACATCACCAACTCCTAAACATCCCCCAAGTTCCCCTGCCTGCTCCAGGGACAAATCCATGGATATCCCAGGCCAAGCTGGGAGCTGTGCCAGCCACAGGAAGGGGAAAACTGGCTGATGGGGTGACGATTTGTGTGGATAAAGTGGTGGAGAGGCAGCTCCCAGGGACACAAACCACAGAGGGGATGAGCAGGAGGGACTGGATGTTTTCTTTGGCAAGTTGTGCTTTCCCTGAGGATCCATCCTGAGCTGCTCCCCACACATAGATGAGCCCCATCCCACTGATTTATGGATGTTTAAAAAATTATACATAAACCCTTCAGTCCCCAGCCCTGCCACCTCCTCCTGCTCCCACACCCAGCAGGGCAGACCTTGATGCCCTCCTTGGGATCCTCCCGGATGCTGATCTGGGAACGCTCTCGGGAGGGGCACAGCAGGTCCAGGATGTCCTCATTGTAGATCTGGAAGCAGCAGAGGAGCAGCTCAGTTACCAGCCAAAAAAAGGTGCAGTTACATTGAAATTAGGGCTAATTTGGTATCACATTCTACTCATTTCACCTTTCGAGAAAGATACCTTGGACCAGAATCCTGTTCCTGACAAAACCTCCTGGAGCCTCAGGGGTTAATTTACTGAATATCTATTACCAGAAGGAGGTGGCCTCAAGGCTCCCCTTTAGTCATAACTCAATAAAAACCAAAATTTTACCTCTAGATAAGAAACTTTGAGGACGAATTCCCAATCCTGCCTTTGCTGTTTCTCCTCAAAGAGCAGCTTGATGACCCTGGGGATGACTCCCACGCTGGGCTCATACTCCTGGTTGGCAGTGTAGGTGCCTCCCATGGAGTAGGTTTTCCCAGACCCCGTCTGTCCGTAGGCCAAGACGGTGGCATTGTACCCTGGGGGAACAAAGGGCACTGGGATGAGTCACGTGGGGACCAGAAAGCTACATTTCTGAAAACCACCCTTCCAGCAAATCATCAGTTTACACCAGCTTTAAGCACAGATCACAGTCAGAAACACTGAGGAAAAAAAAAGGTCAATGAAAATTCTGTAAAACACAAATACAATGATTATTCCAGCTCTTTTTAAAGTCTGGTTGTTGCTTTATTAGAGCTAAACAGAAGCACAGCATAAGTCCTCTGCCATCCCAGCTCCACTGCAGCATCCTGGAACTGGATGTTTATCAATTCACTGTGTTATTCTTAAAGAGGGAGAGGGACTTTTTATAAGGGCCTGGAGTGACAAGGGAGAATGGCTTCCCACTGCCAGACGAATACTGGGAAGGAATTCTTTCCTGTGAGGGTGGGGAGGCCCTGGCACAGGTGCCCAGAGAAGCTGTGGCTGCCCCTGGATCCCTGGCAGTGTCCAAGGCCAGGCTGGATGTGGCTTGGAGCAACCTGGGACAGTGCAAGGTGTCCCTGCATGCGGCAGGGGGAGGACTGGATGGGCTTTAAGGTCCTTTCCAACCCAAATCATCCTGGCATTTCTTGAAAACTGCCTTACACAGGCAGCCCCGGGAACCGCAATGCCTCAGAGAACACACCCCACTCGTTCTGTGGAAAGGAACAGGTTCCAAACAGGCGAGATTTGGGACAAACCTTTGAAGATGCCTCGGACCAGAGGCGACACCGCTGTGTTGAAAACCTCCTCCTGCTCCACGGACGGGTCGAACACGTAGTCGTAGGTGAAGGCCTTGTCATTGCCCACCACGACCTGCGGAGGAGAGGGACGGGGCAGCGCTGGTAACCGCGCCGGGGCCACGGGACCCCCGGGAGCCCCCCGAGCCTCACCTGCGGCTCCCCGGGCACGAAGGACAGGCACATCTGGCAGCCCTCGCTGGTCTCCTTGGGCACCAGCGGCCGGCAGCGCAGCGCCACCCGCACCGGGATGCCCTTGTCGTCCTCTCGTACCATCGCCAGCCTGCGCGACACGAGCGCCGTGAGGCAGGAACAAGGGGCGGCGGCTCTGCCGGGGGAGCGGGGATGGAGCGGCCCTGCCCGGGGTGTACGGTGGAGCGGGGGTGGAGCGGGCCCGGCCTGGCCCTGCCCGGTGTCGCGGGGCGGCCGCGGAACTGACCTGGAACCGCCGCTGCCCGTTCCAATGGCGGCGCCCCAACGGCCGCCGTTCAAACCGGGCCGCGCGCCGCCACGGCCACTCACAGAGCGATGCGTCAGGAGTGGCGGACCCGCAGCCAATCGCGAGGCCGTTCGTCACCGAGGGGCGGGATCATAGCCAATCGCAGAGCGGTGCGTCAGGAGGGGCGGGGCAAA
>VZRL01005061.1:742022-760360 GCA_013397895.1 Origma solitaria
TTCGCGGTTCCCAGAGCGTTTCCTGGCAAAAAGCGCGCTGGGATTGCGATATTCCCGACTAGCAGCGTCCCGGCACGGGGAACTGCTGCGACAGGCGTGGGGCGGGCAGGGTGGCACCTTCCAGACCAGTGGGCAAGGGGTGGGATTGCTCCCGATGGGGTGTCTTGGGATGCGGAGCTGCTGGAGGATGGGAGCGGGGAACACCTCGGGTGTTCCCGGTGACAGGGATTGGGAGGGGGGGGCTGGTGCTGCTGCCTGGCTGAGCACTGCAGCACCCACACCTTGAATCCATCCGGGACACGGAGCAGGGAGAAGGGTCCTGCAGAATGGGAAGAGTCCTGGACAGGGAGAAGAGAACTGGGCCAAGGGAAGGGTTCTGGTGACTGCATTTCCGTGCTGGTTTTTTCCCGCAGCTGGGCTTCAACATCCGGGGAGGAAAAGCCTCGCAGCTGGGAATCTTCATCTCCAAGGTGTGTCCGTCCTTGTGCCATTCCCTCCCGGATCCTGCGTGTTCCCGTGGGAGCTGCTGAGTCGGCCGGGTGTGCAGGGAGGCTGTGGCTGCCTTGCACCCTCCCCCGAGCTCAGGGCTAGGATTCGCCACAAAGCCATCAGAACATCCTGCACCACTTCCTGGTCTCTTCCCAGCCCCTGGCATTGCTCCCCAGGGCTGTGTGGGAGGGGAGCTGTGGGAGATCCACTGCTGCCATCCCTGCTCTCCCTTCCCAGGTGATTCCCGACTCGGATGCGCACAGGGCTGGGCTGCAGGAGGGGGACCAGGTGCTCTCGGTGAACGATGTGGATTTCCAGGACATTGAGCACAGCAAGGTGAGTGCTGGGATGGGGAATCCACCTCCTTCCAGCCTCTCAGCCCAGCATGGAACCCATGGAATCTTCTTTCCTTGTTTTCCAGGCTGTGGAGATCCTGAAGACAGCACGGGAGATCACGATGCGTGTCCGGTACTTCCCCTACAGTAAGTGCCCAGTCCAGGCTCCGGGAATGCTCCTTGGGAAGCAAACTTCCATAAATCCCTGCCAATTCCACCCGAGTTTTGCAGCCCAGGGTCACAGACAGTGTTGATTTGGGATCAGGCACCAAGTCAGGATAATGAGGACTGCCTGCACAGGAAAACTTGGAGAGCAGGAAGGTGGGATGGTTGGGGAATGGAAAAGTTAATTTACAGCTGGAAAAGTAGCTAATTATCCTTGAATAATATAGGAATGAGCTCTGGCACAAGTGCCAGTGGTGGATATCCCTCCCTAAGGATATTTGAATTGAGAGTGAAGGGAAGGACTGGGTTAACTCCCAGCTTCTTCTGCACCCATAAAGATCCAAGATTTAAGGGATAAAAGAAAAGGGAGAAGTCAAGCTAGACAAGGATTCTTCATAAAAGGGAAAGTGGCCATTAAGAAGAAAAACATGGAGTGGGGGAAGAGGGGATTTTAAACAAACCTTTTGTTCTAAATGCCCTAAAATCACTTGAAGTGACTGCTGGGGATGCACCTTTAAAGCCAGAGGATCTCAAACGCTGCCTCAGCTTGGGAATGTGTATTTGCCTTAACATTTTGGGTAATTCCCCCTGGCCACCCTCGCCTTGTCCCTCCCTCCCAGATTACCAGCGGCAGAAGGAACGGACTGTTCACTAACAGGGAGCTTCATCCTGCAAAAACCTCTCCACTCCTTTTTCCCAGCATCTGAGATGACACCTCACGTTTCAGCTTTCACTGGAGGCACCACTGTCCTGCACAGGATCTGCTCTTTCCCATGTGGAGAGATGCCAAGGGGCTCATTTGGCCGGAAGATGGATGGGGATTGGGGCTGTGCTCCTGGGAATGGGTGTTGGAAAAAGCTGGTGTGAAGTGGGTTCTGCGGGACAGCTGCTCCAGCAGGCTCCAGGTTTTAGCAAGACTTACTTTAAGTGAGTTCTGGGCTGGTTCTGGATCCCTTGATCCTGGATCCTTGGTTGTTGAGCATTCCTGAGCAGAGTATGGGGCCTTGTCCTCCAAGAAATCCACCTGTTCCACTCTCCTGTGCCATGGAATTCTTTCCTTCTCCTCTGTCCCACCTCTGCTCTGCACTGCTGGGTTTGCTTGGAACTCCAGGAGTAAAATCCACCCCCAGTCTGTGCCCAGCTCCGGCTGTTTGTGCCTCTGATAAAGACCCCACAATACAGAGCTGGGATATTTGGAAATGCTAATCACCAAGGAAACATGTTAATTATCAGCAAATCCATGTGCAAATGCCTGGTGGGATCACCTAGTAATGGCTTCAGGACAACCCTGGTTCTGGCCTTCTCTTCCTTGTGTTTTCCACTTTTTCTGTAAAAACAATCAATAAATCAACTATAGCAACTATAATTCAACTTATTCCCACTCAGGAAGTCTGTGTGGAGGTTGGGATGTACCCACCCTCAGCACTATTCCAAGGAAATGCCGGGACAAGGCTCAGCTCCAGTCACCCTTGCAGCCTGCAGGAGGAAATTCGGGATCTGCAGCTGTTCTATTCGGACTGGCTCTACTGGAAATCAGCCCCTGATTAACCTGGAGTGTGTTCAGCACTGCCAGGCAGGAGCAAGGCAGGATTTTGGCTGTGGTGCACCAGCACAACTCCAGGAGCAGGGTATGACACTGAGCTAGGCTGGGGGTGAGGAAAATACACTGGAAAAGAGATTTTCACTCAGAATTAAAAATTAGCTTTTCCACAAGGGCAATGAACATCCTGGAAGCCTCTGCAGCACCCTGGGAAGGAGAGCTCTTCTATGTCCTCTCTGGTCTCACACATTTCCCACAATCTCCATGTTCCTTAGGGAAAGAGGAGCTCTCTCCACAGGAGCTGCAGATACAATTTCAACATTGAATTTGTCCCTCCTGCTTCAGAGCATTCCCTGGCAGGAGCTGCAGGAAGGTCTCCCATGCCCCAGGCAGGTCCTCCCTGCCTTTACTCCCCAGGAATGACTCAGGTGTTTTCCTGCTGACCTGGCTGCCAGGAAGGAGTGGATTCCTTCCCAAGGCACATTCATGTCTTGGGTACCTTCATTAGCAAAGCATTAAGGCCACCACAGCCCATTTCATCCTCCAGAACTCTAGCAGTTTCTGATTCCTGCTGGGAAAACAGCTCCAGCAACATTGGATTTTTTTTTAGTGACTGACAGAATTGAGCTGAGAGACACAAAGTTATAAAATCATGGAATGGTTTGGGTGGGAAGGACCTTAAAGATCATCCCGTTCCACCACCTGCCACAGGCAGGGACACCTCCCACTATCCCAGGTTGCTCAAAGCCCTGTCCAGCCTGGCTCTGGACACTTCCAGGGATGAAAGGGGCACTGCCAGGGGTTCAGGCTGTCAGTGACTCCCTGGGCAGGGAAGCAGCACGGGCAGAGGTCCTGCAGGTCCTTTTGGGGCAGCAGGATCAGTCCACGTGTGTTGCAGGGCAGGTCTCACCCGAGGGCTCCTCTCTGTGCCTGTGTGCTCCTGGCTCCATTCAGACTCATGTCTGGATCCACAGGGTCCCACTGTTATCCCAAAATAGGGATCCTTCTTCCCAAGCTTTGGTAACCTCCCCCAGGGCTGAGATCATTGAAGCCTGTCCAGCTCTTAACCCTCAGCGAGGCAATTCCACCCATGAGTGACTTGTCCTTCCAACACCTCGACATCACTTCCAGCTCATTGGCTGCTCAATTTCATGGATTAAATCTCCTTTTTTGCTCATTAGGCTTGAAAGTAAACAAAGAGCAAATACCAAAGAACAGCCTTTCCTGAGAAAATTGTTACATATTCCACATTTTGCAACAGTATCACCAAAGTCCTTTCTCCTATAAGTCCTCCCTCCTCCTCCATTCTTTCTCCCTCCTTCTGTCTCTTCTGCTTTGTCCTTCTTCCTCCCTCCTTCTCTTCCTACCTCCTCCATTCCTTTCTCCTCTGTCCTTCCTTCCTCCTCCTCATCCATTTTTCCTTCCTCCATTCCTCCTCCATCCCTCCTCCTGTTCTTCCTCTATTCTTCCTACTCCATCCTGCCTTCCTCCTCCATCCCTCCATCTCTTCCTCCTCTGTTCTTTCCTTCCTCCTGCTCCATCCCTACTCAGGACAGGAACGTCACACCTTGGAGCAAACCCCTTTTTGTCTCCCATCCCGCGTGTGGCAACAGGAGAGCACAGTGTTGGTGAAATAACTTTATTTATTTAGTGATACACTGTGGCTGTGTCACACAGTCCTTACTCAGAGTTACAGTCACACTTACTCGCTACAGCTACAGGACAGCGGGCGGACACACGGCAGGAACACATCCAGAAAAACAGTGGGAAGGGAACTATTGGATTCCACTAATTACCCCCCGCCCCGGAATTGGGGTCTCCCCCCTCCCGCCCCCGTCCGTGACTCGAACAACACAAAGGGACAGCAGAGCTGCCTGTGAGGAGGGACAGCAACACCTGTTCTACAGACACGGACACCGACACCAGCAATTCCCACAATGGGCTATGTACAGGGAATGGGATCAGCTTCCCGACGGGGACGGGGAATGGGGAATCACATCCCAGCTTCCTCCTGCAGCCAGCTCGCCCGGAGGGGAAGGGACTCTGGGGACCTCAGTGACCTGCTGCCAGGCCAGGGCTGCCACATCCCAGCCCAGGGCTGTCCCTTCCCGCCCTCAGGTGCACACACGGTGTCAGGGACTGAGGGACACCCTGCCAGGGAAGGGGAGGGAGTGTCGCTGACCCCCCCACTGTGGTCACACTGTGGTCACTGTCCTACCCCCAGCATCCTCCGTGTCACACAGGCCAGGTGGGGAAAGGACAGTGAAATTCTCTCTGCCAACTGACAAACCAACTTCTGGTGGGCCCAAAAACCCCAGGGAATCTCTGAAAAGCTCTATGAATTAATTCAAAACCAGGGGCAGGGGGAGAGGAGGCAATTCCCAACCTCCAAGGTTGGGAAGTGACACCAGAATTTCCTTCAGCAGCATCCTCCAATCCTCTACCCACTGTGACAGGAATTCCTTGCCACTGCTCCCCTCAGCTTTGGCAAAGGTTAAAACTGCCCCAGGAGGGAAATGCCTGCTGGTCCCATCCCAGAGCTCTGCTCCAAGGGCAGAGGCAATGGGAATGATTCCATCAAGCAGCAACCTGGGAATGAGAGTGGAATGTTGCCCTTCCCTCTGCTGTGGCTCTCCTGCTCCACGTGAAGTGGAACAGGAGAATGGAGATCAGGGAAGGAGCCTGAGGAGCATCCATGACTCCCAGGGCAGGTATTGCCCCTGCAGTGATGGATTCCAGGTCACTGTTCACTTCCAGAATCCCTGAGGATCTCTCCCCACCCAGCCTCGGGCTGCAAAGCCTCTGTTCCCTCCTCTTCCCCCACATCTGCAGCCAACACTCACCAACATCCTCTGGATGGGAAGAGATTCCAGCTGAGGGGAGCAGGCTCTGGGATGTCCCTGCTACACAAACGGGAGCAACAAGGCCAAAGCTCTCAGAGTTTGGGGCTTTCCTGGGCCCTGCGTGACACGAGGAGCAAAACTGGGAAGTTGTGAGCAAGAGTTAGCCAGGATCATCCACAGAAAGGAGAAACCAGGGAGCTAATGGGGTGTGTGCCCTGCGGGAAGCAAAGCCTGGGAACAGGGAACCTGCAGAGTCCAAAAAGGCAAGTCCAAGTGACTGGTTTAAGGAGCAGCCTTTCACCAGAGGAAGTGGGGATGCAGGACAGGGGGCTGGAGAGGGCAGGGGGAGGATGCAAGGCAGGAGGGAAGGTGGAAAACCCACCCCCCCAAAGCTTCATTTTTGTCTTCCCTAACTCGGCAGCTTTTCCATGGCATTCACAAGATACATCTGAGCAGGGAGGCTCCAGGTGGGAAGAGGGGGAGAAAGGGAGGAAGAGAGAGAGGGGGAGAGAGTGTGAAGGGCACCGTTGGTGCCAAAGTGCAACAACATAAAAAAATAAACTCAAAAGACAGGACACTCATTCTGCACTCAGGGCTCAAACCATGCAGTGAGAGGGGCGGCCGGGGCTGCTCCCCACCAGTACACAGGGATTCGCTCGCTTAGGAATGGTTTTCCAGCCCCAGAGGGTTGGCAATGAGCGGGATGTTCTCCGGGGAGCCCGGCCGGGCGGGGGTGCTGCGGCAGGGGCTGTTAGCAGGAGCACCCGCTCTCCGTGACTGGCTGCTCAGGGGGCTTCTCTAGTTTGATGTCAATCACTGCAGGGACAGTCAAGGAATCACCCAGAACAGGATGTGGAAGGGCTGTGTGGTGTCTCTCCACGGCCTGCCTGCACGGGGTTAACTGCAAAGCCAGGGACATGTCGAGACCTTTCAGAGGATGGAGCCCAACTGGACAAAAAGAGTTACAAACTCCGGCATTTTAAAGCTGTGCAAGTCCCAGCCTCAGTTTAAGTGGAAAAGCAAACTTGTGCTGTCTATTAGTTGTGTACATTTCTATCTAGCCCATGAACAGGGTCATACAATCCCAGGATGGGCTGGGTTGGAAGGACCTTAAATATCATCCAGTGCCACCCCATGCCATGGGCAGGAACACCTTCCACACATCCACACATTCCACCATCCCTGGCCTTGGACACTGCCAGGGATCCAGGGGCAGCCACAGCTGCTCTGGGCAGCCTGTACCAGGGCCTCACCACCCTCACAGGGAAGAATTCCTTCCCAATATCCCACCTAACCCTGTCCTCTGGCAGTGGGAAGCCATTCCCCCTTGCCCTGTCAATCTAAGCCATTGTAAATATTCCCCCTCCATCTTTCCTGCAGCTCCTTCAGGTCCTGGAAGGCCCCAGTTAGATCATCCCAAAGCTTCTCTTCCCCAGGCTGAACAACCCCAATTCTCCCAGCCTTTCCTCAGGGCAGAGCTGCTCCATCCCTCTGCTCCCCTTGGGGCCTCCTCTGGACACACTCCAACAGCTCCATGCCCTGTTTCAGCCATGTCCCTGCAAAACCCATCCCCACAATGTGCCAAAAAAAGTCATTAAACCCAACTTAACACCAGATAATTGCCCAATTCCAGGCAAAAGCAAGGATACTGTCTTCTTTGCTCTTCTCTGGTGTGCTGTCCATCCCAGGTAAGGCAGCAGCCACACGGCGGAAAAGCTGGAAAGCAGCAAGAGAGAAGCTCAAGGCTTGCCAGGAAAAAAATCCTGTTAAAAACATTTTTTTTCCAGCAGAACTGAATTGTACAAACTGAATCTGAATTGTACAAACTCTTTCAGTGGGCACTTTAGCAGGCAGAGCAGTGATCAAAATTGCCGTGAGAATTTTATGTAGGAAATTTAACAGGTTTTAAAGAACTTATTTCAAAGAACTTACTCAATACCTACAGAAAAACCAGTTTTATTTTACCTGTTCCTGCTTGAACAGTCCATGGAATTAATTATTAGCATTCTTCCAGGGATTCAGGGAACTCCCTCCTGCACTCACTAAACTTCATTTACCATGTCCAGCCTCTGCTTGTGCACACAGGGTGCACACCTGGGCCTTTCTGATCAGTCACCTGGCTCTGCATATTCCTGTGGAGCAACTGAGCTTTTACAGCCCAGCCCTTCAGGTCGGTCCTGCTGCCAAACAGCCACTCCTGAGCAGACCAGCAGGTTCCAGGGAGCAGCAGTCACACTGGCAAGGATGTGCTGGAGCTGGGCAGGACTATTACATCCCCAGAAACCCCAGGAAATGGGTTTGCATAATTTCTCAGTCAATGCTTGGAGCTTGTCCTGCTGCCCTCACTGCCAGGCTGCTGAACTCTGCTGCATCAACCACCAGAGCAATCACTGCTGCTGCTGATTCCTCCCAGCAGCTTGGCAGGGCTCCTCAGCCACCCTCCAAAGGGTATTCCTTGGAAAACCTTTCCTTGCAGCCTTCAAATCCCAGCTCGCCCCAAAAATACCCACTGGGCAAAGAAGGCAGCAGGAGTTAAAATCAAAGACTGAAGTGGATTCAATCCAGAGCAGACAAAAACAAAAAAAAACAAGCCCAAAGCCTCCTAATCCCACTGTGAGGTTGTCCCAACCTGCTGGTGTGCAGAAAACTCCTGAGGATGTTTCCCAGCTCCCTGCAGACCCTCACAGCTCCTCACTCCAAGCTCTGTCATATCCAGAACAATCCCTGAACCAGTGGAGAGGGGAATCACAAGCAAGAGGCAATGGGCACAAGCAGAAATCTGAGACATTCTGCTTAGAACAAAAATTTAAAGGTTTTAAAATTAATCAAACTGGCACCTGGACAGTCCCCATCCTTTGAGATATCCCAAACTCAGCTGGAGTCAGCTCTGGGCAGCCTGCTCTGAGCAGGAGGGTTGGAAGGGATGATTTCCAAAGATCCCTTCCAACCTCAATTCTTCTGAGATATTCCAAGATTCCCTGGCTGGCAAACAGAAGGAGGAACTTCTACTCCACTGCATCAGCAGAAACAATCCTCCCCACAGACGTCAGCAGTGATTTCAGCAAACAGTGCATTGACTGTGAACCAAACCCAACCAAATTCCAGCTGACTGGCTGCACAAAACAATGATTTTTCCTCCCTTTCCCATCCCTCAGCACATTCCGGAGTTAGTTCTCCCTTCTTTCAAGGTTTAGCTTTGACAGGAAATCATTGACTAAACAGGAAAGGAGCTTCCAATACACAGAGCAAGGAACATCTCAGGGGTTGGCCTTAAATACAAGGAAATTCCTGCAGGATCACAAACCCCGCCCTGGAGCAAACACAGAGATTCCTGACAGCATGGATGTACCTGTTTCACATTGTATCCAGTCTTTGCACTGGTTTCAATGAACATCACATTCAGCTCTTTGGCTCTCTGTTCCCCTTCCTCTGTGGTGATTTGCCTGGACAAGGGTGGCAGAGGAGTAGAAAGAAAGGAAGAACAGAAGGAAGAGTTAGAGAGGGCTGTGAGTGAGTTGCTGCTCCCCTCCAAGAAGGTCCAGCCCACCTGAGGACCCTCGGAATGAAATCATTTCAGGGAGGCTCTCCAGGGAACACCTGGAGTTGTGGCAGATGAGCAGCACCAGATAAAGCTTGTGCAGAATACCTGCAGCATTCCAGGGAAGAAAAATCCCCCACACCGAGACAGGGAGTTTCCCAAATCCAACAGAGGGAATGTTGTAAGGTGACACGAAGATTCCAGAAAAGCTCCAGCAGGAGAGACAGTGCAGCAGCTTGGGAACAACAACTGCCCCTCTGAGCAGCACCCTGTGTCCCATTAAATCCTGCTTTAGCACTGCTTTCAATACACAGCAAATTCAGCTCTTGGGCTTTTCCCTCACCCTCCTCTACAGAAACCTGTCTCCAGCAATGGGAACAAATCACAGAGCAGAAAAACCAAACCAAAGGAAAAGAGTCCAAAAATGAGAGAAAGAAAACTGCAGGGAGAAAAAAAAAAACAGTCACCAACTGAAACAACATTGAGTGAAATGAAAAACTTAACAGGCTGCACTGAACAGGAACAGGGCTATTTTTAGTGCAGCTTTCTGGCCTCAGAACTTGCCTCATCCCTGGTTTTTATCAGAGAATGAATGGCTTCCCTGTATTCTACCTCAAAAAATGTCACCTTTGTGACACCAAATGTGGCTTTGTCCAGCCTTACAGCCTCACACAAATCCAGTTTCCTTTGGAAAGACAAGGCAGTTCCTGTTATTGACACCTGGGTATTCCCCATCACTCCAAATTTCAGCCCAAACTATTTCAGCCCAAATTCCCTACAACCTATTTGTAGGACAGCAAAGAGAGTAGTTTTTGCTGAAACCAGAAATGTGAATTTCCTGACAAGCAAATGATGCTGCATTTAAAACCAAGCCTCTTTTTAAGCGCAGACTGGCCCCATTCCTTGGTGGCTCTGGGCAGGGCAGCAGAGCCCAGTTTCCCCCATTACCTCTTGTCTGCCAGGTCGGTTTTGTTCCCCACCAACATGATGATGACATCACTGCCTCGCTCTGTCCTGACGTCATCGATCCACTTGGAGGTTTGCTGGAAAGAATTCAAGTCTGCAGGGAAAAATGAAATAGCAAAACTGAGGATAAAACTCCTTTCTGAGAGTGAAAATGCTTTACCTCCACTCGGGTGTTTCTCCAAACCTCCTGACCCCACATGAACTGTCTCCCGCCCAGACAGAAAAACAAGGGAAGGGGGGAAAACTTCTCTAATTTTAATGACGTTTTTGCAGAACTTGTGGTTGTAACTTCTCAGTTCTGCTGACGTGGGGTGTTTCCAACAAGGACACAGCAGAGCAGCACTCCCCTGTGATGTCAGCACTCACTTGTGATGTCATAGACCACGACGGCGATGGTGGAGTCGCGGATGTAGCTGGGGATGAGGCTGCGGAACCGCTCCTGCCCCGCTGTGTCCCAGAGCTGCAGCCGCACCTGCTGGGGCCAGCCCGGCCACCAGGGAGAGGAGAGAGAGCAGGAAAATCCTTTAGGGAAAAGGCCACTTCCATACCCAACTGCAGCAGCTGAGGTGACCTCGTCATCTCGCCCCAAATCCAACCACCATGGAGCTGTTTGCTGGCTCTGTTTGTAAAGTGCTTTAACTCCCTCCTTTGCTCCTGCAATTCCTAAACATCTCTAGGATATGGCTCCCACCTCACTGCTGGGAGTAGCCAACAATACAGCACTGATCTCCCAGGATTAGGGATGGGATCTCCACAGGGCTCATAGCCTGGAGCATCTCTGATCAAAGCTTTTGGGACGATTCCCACAGGACACATGTGCAGCTCCCTCAGCCCAGACACCAGGCAGGAAAACAGCATCTAATCTCCAGGTGAGGGCAATGGGGATTTTCACGTGAGATTAAAGCAATGATAACTTCAATTCTGGCACAAATGAAAGCAAATGTTACACATTGCAGGGTTCAGGTGGTGCAAAGGGCATGGGGTTCTCCCTTCCAGAGCAGCACAGGAGTCACAAAAATGCTGGGCCAGGTAGAGTTTGACCCCAAACACAAACTGTTATTATATGTTATATATTATTATATATTATTATATATGACAGCTCCAAGG
Source organism: Origma solitaria (assembly GCA_013397895.1). Taxonomy (NCBI): domain Eukaryota; kingdom Metazoa; phylum Chordata; class Aves; order Passeriformes; family Acanthizidae; genus Origma; species Origma solitaria. The sequence goes on from VZRL01005061.1 coordinate 753,006, forward strand.
TCTGGGACCTGCCTGGCTGAACAAGCACTGCTCAAAAACTCCCCAAACAAAAAGCTTTCCACATTGGGACTGCCTCCTTTTCCTTCACCCCACAGTGCCAGAAAACAAGATTGCTCCTCATTCCCAACAGTTCTATGGAAGCAGCCACTGGTTCCCAGTTTACAGCCACGAATAATCCCAGCAGGGAGGCAGAGCACTGGTTAATGAGGCAGCTCATCAAGGAAAAAGCAGCTTCCCCAGGACCAATCATTGCTTGTTTAGAAGAGAAGCTGATAAAGCACAGGGCTGCAGCCAGATTCAAAACAACGTCTTATCTACATCAGGGAATGTCGATCTGATGCCCTGGGGTTTAAGGAAGATTAGGGCTTGTAGTTAAAGCAATTAGCTCTTGCTTCATTTTGAAGACAGACTTGATTACAGGAGCAGAAGTCAGGACTCTACCCCAGGAAACTCAAGGTGACAAACTGCAAGCACCTGGGCTGTGTCACAGCAGAGATGGAAGATCAGATTGATCCCGACAGTTCCCGGACTTCCCAAGCTTCCACACGCTCCCTGGACAGTTCTGTTATGCTGGAATATTCCCCAGGAATATTCACCCAGGTGGTGACTGAAAGTCCCCAGGCCTTAACACTCACAGGCAAAAGGCAACTGGAGGGAGCAGCACAGAGCTGGCCCAGGTAATTTGTTTAATTTGTAATTTGTGCAGGATGATGCTCTTTGAGGGAAGGTCTCCAGCCAGCAGGTACCACACAGACACCCCTGAAGTGACCCAGGTTTGCTGCATTTCTACAAGTCCAGGTTTGTGTGCACTCATCTACGAAGGGAAAATACAAATAACCACTGTGGGACACCAGGAATGAACCCAGCCTCCCTTAGGAACAACTTTCAGGAGGGGCCTGAGCTGAGTAAGGACTCTCCCCCACAGATCTCTCCACCTGCATTTTGGCATGCCCAGTACATCAGCAATAACTAAATAATTTCATTATGCCCCACAAATACCTGAGCATGTTCCTTCTGCAACACAACAAAACTTTAAACCTCTCAGTCACTAAGAGCAGTGAAAAAATGAAATTATCTGCAAAGATCAGCCCATTACTGAAGAATGATGAGATCAGCTGTCACTTAGTTACTTCTGACATGGCTGGGAGCTGTTAAGAACAGCCCGGACTGGCAAAATTTTTCCAGGTGCCTGGATAAACAGCATCCTGTACCTGTACAGTGGGAAAATGATGCCAAGCTGTGCATCCTGCCCTGCTGCCTCAGCCAGGAGAATCCCCAGCACAGGCCAGAACCTGCACATCTCAGTGCTCCCCAAACCCCAAACAGGCCACTTTGACACCATTTGCACCAAAACAGGAATTCCCCCAGAATTCTCTTCACCTTGAGGACTGGGAGAAAGACCAAGAAATTATTTTCCCTCAACAGAGAGGATAAATCATAGTCTATTATTTGTTAAGCACTTCAGCTTAGCAGAGTGAAACAAACCGCTGGTCCTCCCCACAAACTTGTTTGTAACAGAATAAAGCTGGGCCAGAGCTTTTCCACCTATGCTGTTTTCTTTACTGAAATTTTGTACTGGTATAAATCCTGATACTGTAGATTAACAAAACCCCCACCAGATTAAGTGGAATCAATAGCAAGGAGTTACAATGAAATAATTCCCTTCATTACTTCCTATCTTGTACTAAAACATTCACATCAAGAGTTACAGAGAATTTCCCTCTAAGCTTGTTCTTTATAAATTGTGGTTGTTGCATCTTGCCTCTTTCAAAAGCTTCCTCATAAGTCTCCAGGTCTCTTTTCCAGCAAAATGGGAATCTTGAATCCTCCTAAGTCACTCCACAGCTTCTATTTAAAAGAGTCTTGTCCTGTTTTACCAACTCTGACAACACTCCTTTGCTTTGGCACCTAAAGCTGTTACTTGTACAGTCTCCCTCATTACCCAGAAATGAAAAAAAACCAAAACAACACCACCAAAACAGAAAAACAATAAAGCCTTCCAAAGGCTACCAGCTAGCAGCAAAGACACAGGAAATCCCAATCCCTGCCAACACCCACAGGTGGCTGATGTGCTGTTTTAGCTCTTTTCAGGTATCACCACCACTTGCAGCATAAAGATATGTGTTAAAAGCAAGGTCCCTGCACACCCTGGGCTCGATACCTACTTGTGATGTCAAAGACAATGAGAGCCACAGCAGAGTCACGGATGGAGCTGGGAATGAGGAACCTCTCCTGGCCGGCTGTGTCCCACAGCTGCAGCCTGATCTGGGAAATGGAAAAGTGTAGGGGAAGGGGAAGGGGAACAGCAGGAAAATGGAGAACAAAACCAAAACTCAAGTGAAATAAAAATAAATAAATAAACGAAAATAAGTTGCAAAGCAAAACTGAGGCAACAAAAGGAAAGTTCAAATGGAACAGAAATGTGAAAAGAGGCAGCGACACTTCCCCAGGTCTGGGAACATCCCTCCCTCCACACACCCGGGAATATCTCACACGTCCCAACACCAGAGACCAGGACAGCCCCAAAATCCCTCCTCACAGCACCTGCTAAGGAGGGAAATGCACAGCCAGCCCTCAGTGATTCTGTCAGAACAGCCACACAAGCAGCTGGCCAGATGTGGGACTCCTGACCCTAAGGACCACGTCACCCTGGCCTGGATGATCCCACTGGAAAACAAGAGGTGGTGGAACACAGAACAGCAACCACCCTCCAGGTTGGCTTCTCCCGCACTGCAATCCAACAGGGCTGGGAAGTTATGGACACGCAGAGAAGGAAATACTGCTCAGTCTTTCAGGAACGGCACATGGATCTGGGTCCTGACAGCCACGGCTGAGGATGGGCATTCTGATGGCTCCAGTTCCCTTAATGCCACACGTCCCAGTGCTGAAGGCAAATCACTGAAGGGAATGTCACACAGCTGCCCTTCCTGAGAGATGGTTTTGAAGAACTAAATTTCACAAGTATTTCATGGAATTCCAGGATGGTTTGGGTTGGAAAGGATCTTAAAGCTCATGTCACTCCACCCCTGCCACAGCCAGGGACACCTTCCACTGGACCAGATTGCTCCAAGCCCTGTCCAAGCTGGCCTTGGACACTTCCAGGGATGAGTATCCCTTCCGCTGGCTCAGCCAGGCCACGTTTAGAGCGGAGTGATGGAGCACAGGTACAATTGCAGGATACATTATTTGCTGTAAGGCCATATCAAATCCACCAAAGCACACATCCCAGCTGGAGGCTCAGCATTCCTCATTTGCAGCCCAGAAATCAAAGCCTATTGCAAAATCCCGCATTAACCACATCTGAGACATTATTTCAGTGTCTGAATTTTCCCAGCTTGTTTGTTTGTATTTGTCTCTCCTCTTATCTACACTCTACACCTCCGTTATTTGAACAGGCTTTATGGGCTCTGTGGACCACTTACATAATCAGGAAAGCTCACAGCATTCCAACATTGGGAGGAAAATGGTATTTTCTGGATAGCAGGGCAGCAGGTGAATGACATCCCGACTTACACAACCATGAGAAATCCACACCACTATAAACAGCGCACGGACATCCACAGGTGTCAAGCAGCATTCCCAGGATCTTTGCCTTAAACAAAGGTTACGGAAGGGCTTTTCTAAGACTGAATTAGTGGTAAAATAGCAGAGAAGCTCTCAGGAAACTCATCACACACAGACTGGGAAGAGATTTCTTTGGAAGCAACAGGCTCAAAGCTCCACACAGAAGTGTCTGTCCCCTGCTCCCCACAGCTCTGTCACACTCCTCACACAGCAGTAAACAGGGAAAAAGGCAAATGCTGGCAGAACATGAGCAAACCCACAAATACTGAGAGGAAATCCAGGATAAGGGAGAGAGGAATCTCTGTGCAAACAGGAATCTCATGCAGGCTAAATCCCAAACTGCTTTATTGCAGTAGGTCACAGCTCTGTCACCACAGGAGCTGCCTAGGAGGAGGAACAAAGTCTAATCATCAAGGACTTCAAGACTTGGAACGCCAACTCCTTGGCTTTTTATTGGTCCAGGAGCTGGACTGGATGATCCATGTGGGTCCTTTCCAGCTCAGAATATTCTGTGGAACCTGAGGTCTGCTCAGCCCTTTTCATCCTCACAATCCCACAGGCAGAGCTGCAAATCCTGGGAGCAAACTGTGCCCAAAGCAGGTACATACAACAGGCAGCACATTCCCGCGGATATGGCCATTATTTTCCATGGAAATTATTTTCCAGCTCAAATTTTCCACGGAAGATTTTGATTTCGTGCTAGAGGTATCAGATCGTGTACCAGTGATGGGATTCAACCAAGGCTGGTTCTCAGGAGGCTGCTGGGGGCTTCCAGCAGCTGCTGGAGGAAGGGCCATGGGGAAGAGCCCTCCCGGCCATCCCACCCCTGCCCCACTCACCGTGCGGTCCTCCAGGTACATTGTTTTGGACAGGAAATCAATTCCAATGGTTGCCTGGAAAGACGAGAAGCATTAGGAGCTGTGCCTTGCCTTCCAGCATCCCTAGCTTTGTACAGAAACTCTCAGAAATTTTCACAAACTTGTTATGAACCTGGTGAAGTGATCTGCCTTCAATTTAGGTGATAAGAACAAAGCAATCTGCGGATCTGCACCAGCTTCATTTCACAGCATTCTTCAACACTTCTCAGCTGCACAAGAGCCTCTAAGTCTGAATTTTAACCTCAGACATTCCTGTATCTCCACACAGATCAGATGTGAACTGGCAGCTCCTTCTGGCCTGCCCCAATTCAGTCTGGTAAGAATTATCTTGTTAGAAATACCCAAAAGGTAGAGCAAATGAGATCTATAAATTATGGGCAATTGAAAGCTAAAAAGCCATGTTTATCCAGGCCTTTCCAGTTCAGATTGTGCTTCCCTCCCAGTGACACTCAGCAGTTTCATTTCCCAGGCAGGTCTGCATCCACTCACATTCCCATTGCTACAGCAATCCCAGCACAAAGGCATTTAAAATAATGCACTAAGTCAGGTGCACTCCCAGGCACTTCAATCAAGCTGTCCCAGCCCATCAGAACCCCAGGAAAGAGGAGAGAGCTCCTGATGTAGCAGACTTGAGTGTTTTAGGCAGATTATCCCCACTCTTAACACACACAGGCAGCACAGCTTGTGCAGGGAGGGCTCCAGCAGAACGCAGACCATTGGACATTGGAAAAGAGCAATACAGTCAGTTTTGGGAGGGAGAATTTATTTCTGGGAGGTCCATTTTCTAACCAGGCCATGGTTTATAACAAGTACAATAAGCAATAAATAAATCTATGAGAGCATCTTACAAGAGTCAGGAAAAGAAAAAACACAGGAAGCACAAGAGGATTCAGTTCCAGTGAATGACTCGTCCTCGACTTCAAATCACCCCCATCTAAACCAGTAACTCTTTCAGGCTGAATTAAAAGATAAAGCCCTAATCTCATCTGCTTTACAGATATTTGATATTCCCTTGAAATACTTCTGAGTGCCTTTGATGCAACTAATTCTTCCCAAAATCTTCAGGCCTCTTACACATCTTCTGCTTTTCATCTGCAGCCTCTTCATCCCCACCCCCCTCTTTGCCTGCCAAGACTTCCCTGGCTTTTCCTATCTTTAGTCTTTTAGTCAAAAAATAGTAAAAAAAAACTGAGAGACAAAATATACCAAGCTGACTTCTGGCAGATCCATCTACACACTCCAGACTCAACTATTCCAACTTAAATGGAAGCTCTAAAGATAACAGAGACCAAGAAGCGTCAGATGTTGGTATTTTATTCATTCTCCATTTCCTGAGGCTCCCATATCCATCACCAGAAATCCTGACCATCATCTTCCCACAAACCAATGTTCTCCCCATTTCCCTCACAGCTTCTTACAGGATCTATCAAACATCCAAAGGGGCTCCAAACCTTGCTGCCTTTCTGGACACTGCACTTCCTGACATCACTCTGGATGCTTTGATTTAATCATGAAGCTTCATCTCCGTTTCATGGCACATTTTAACCTCTTGTATGATCTTGAACTGACATCTCATGGAGAAATGGGCTCCCAGGCATCAATTTGAACAGCAGGGAATAAATTTATCCATATACATATATATTTAAAAAGCAAATAAATACTACCACATACCTGGTAAGTATTGTCAAAACTGTCATACATAAACCTGGTGATCAGGGAGGTCTTCCCAACTACAAGAGAAGAGAAAAATTACTTTGAAGTAGCAGTGGAAAAAAAAAATAGCACTGCTTTGGGAGTGGCACTGATCTGACAGCAGCTGCCAATCTCAGGCCATTCCAGCTACACCTTCCTGGGAAACAGCCAGCTGGAAATTTCATTCCCAAAATGACAGAGGCAAATCAATCTCTGCAGGTCCAAAATTAATCATGGGGATAACCTGGCCCTCGAATCAGGTGTGTTTGTAACGAGGAACTGGTTGTTTGCTTTGGGCAAGCAATAAATCTGCTTTGTTACTCTGTTCTGCTCCTTATGTAATCCCCAAGTCTGGGACATAAACATCAAAACAAAGCAGGTAATATCCCAGATGCTGCTCCACTGCCTCTGGCTGCATGGAAAAGCAACACTCCACACTCCCATCCTCCCTCTGTAACTAGATTTTAGATACAGAGCAAACTCTGGTGGTTTGCCTCAAAACTTTTAAATTTACATCTCCAAATGTGATCAAGAGACAAAGTGCAGAACAGACAAAGTGAAAAACAAAGATAAAACTCCAATTCTCGCTCAGGAAGCTGGATGAAGCCAAGAAAAATTCAAAGGATGTCAATGGAATAAGAAGAGGAAGAAATTGCCTATAAAGGCTGTGAAAGTATGAACATTGGAGAGGGTTAAAAACAGATTAGACAAATGTCTATCAGCAGCAATGTCAATCCTGCATTGGAAAGGCTGGGAAATTAGAGAACTTCTGGAAAACCCTCCAAGACCTCCAGTTGTGGGCTCGAGGAGAAGGTGTGCAGTAATAATCCCAGGATGGTTTGCGTTGGAAGGGACCCTAAAGCTCATCCAGTTCCACCCCTGCCATGGGCAGGGACACCTTCCATAGTCCAGGTAGCTCCAAGCCCTGTCCAGCCGGGCCTTGGACACTCCCAGTGAGAAACACCACGATTCCAAGGAAAACACACAACTCATCCATCTATTCCCAGGGAAGCGGCACAAAAGGGAGTCCATCCGAGGCAAAACAAAACCCCCGCGGGGGAAAGGGAGGCCGCGGCCGGGGGGCAGCGCAGCCGCTGGAGCCCCCGCAGCTCCGGAGCCACCTCCCCGCACGGGCTGCGGGCGCACTGCGGGCCCGGGAGGGCGGAACGGAGCCCCGGCCGATGGGAAGGGCTGGCAGCGGAGCCCCGGGCCCGCCAGCCC
>VZRL01005061.1:760488-773995 GCA_013397895.1 Origma solitaria
GGCGCTCACCGCTCTGCTCGCCCAGGAACACGAGCTTGAACTTCCTGAGCGGGTTCCCGAAGTCGCCGCCGCTGCCGGGCGCGGACATGGCGGCGCGGGGGGGCCGAGCGGGAGCCGTGATGGGGACAAGGAGACAGCGCCGAGCGCTCCGGTACCACCGCCCCGCGCGTCACCTCCGCCGCGTCACCACCGGCCCGCCCCGCGGGGAGGCGCGTTGCCATGGCGACGGGAGGCGGGACGGGACCATGGCGAGGGCGGGGGCCGTGCTGCCGGGGAGGGCGGTTGCTATGGCGACGGGAGGGGGTTGCCATGGCGCTGGGGAGGGCGGTTGCCGTGGCGACCGGGCGGCCTCCGGGGCGAGGATGCTGCGGTTTGTGTGGGGATGTGCCCGGGCCGCACCGGGATGGCTGTACCGGGATTGGAGGCGGCTGTACCGGGGTGCACCCGGCTGCAGCTTGGCTGGAACCTGCTGTACCGGGGATGGCAGCAGCCGAAGGGGTCTGGTTGTACCAGAGGGGGTTGTGATGGGATTGGACCCAGCTGTACCGGGATGCAGCCAGCCGGACCTTGCATGGGCCCAGCCGGGAGCGGCTCCACCAGGTCCTGCATCACCTCAGCCCCCCCGCACAAAGGCACCGTCTGCTCCCCCCCAGCACAACACGGAGCCTGCACTGGGCCACCGGGTGGGTTTATTGGTATCAGTGTCACAGAGCTGTGCACAGCACGGGCAGGTGACAGCCACGCTGGTGACGCGCTCAGCCGGGGCCATCGCACCCACCCTGTCCCTGCGCTGGCACCCATGGGAACAGGGAGCACCGTGGGGCGTTTCAGCTTGGCGGTCCCAGGATGAGCTGCAGCAGCTCCCACAACCACTACAAGGCCTTGGAGTGCGTGCTGGGAGCCTGGGGAGGAGGGGGGACCTATGGGAACGGTGACGGGTGCTGAGGGGGCCGTGCCAAGTGTGGCACAGAGGGGACACTACGGGTGGCTGCATCCCAAACTGGGGTGTGGGGGGGGCCGGTGGCTTAGCTCTACTCTTTCTCAGCTTCCTCCTTCTCATCTTCATCATCCTTCTCTCCCTTGAGCTTCTGGCGTGCAAATTCCTCGATGACAATATCCTCCTCGCTGGAAGGGAGAGCAGAGCACAGTGAGCCCACAGGAGGAGGAGAAATCCCTGCTGACCCCAAGCCCTGCCCCTAATGGGGACAACCTAATGGCCACCCCTACTCTGTCACCCCACGGGGAACACTCAGGTCACTGTGAGGCAGAGCCTGACCCCAGCACACAAACCCAGGCCCCATCAGTGCAAGCCTGCATGACCTGAGGAGCTGGGCCTGCAGCTTCTGATGGTTTTTAAGACAATATTTTGGATTTGCAAAGGAAAAAAAAAAAAGGGAAGGAAAACAAAGAGCTGAGTTACCTCCTTGAGAAAGATGAGCAGCAAGTGACAACAAGGGAGAGCACAAAGTGAAAAGTAAGGGAGAAAATGAAAAAAAAGTGTCAGTAAAAGAGATTCCAAAAGCCTGGGAATGTGAAATGATTTCACAAAACCTACATGGAGCCATGGTGGGTAGAGACCAAGAGATTTCTGCTTTGGAAGTTTAAATATTCTTGCTGAGCTGGGAAAGGGATGGTGTAAAAGGGATTGGTGTGAAAGCCTGGAGTTGCAGTCTGGTTTTCCAGACCCCAAACCCCCGTGCTATGTCCTGTTGCAGGGTGTAACCAGACACAAAACCTTTAGGGTTTTCCAAGGCAGGGCCATAGCTGTCAGGAATGGGTTTGGCACTGCAGCTTCCCAGAGGGAAGCAGCCCCAGCTGTGGCTTCAGCTGGAATAAGCTGATATGGGAGAAGAGGCCTCTGGTTCTGGAGAATGTGCAGGAGCACAGGGATGTGACTTCCAGCAGATCTCTGCATGGGGACCAAGACCACGGGGACATTTTGTCCAGTGGTGGCACTTGTGTCTGGAAGACACTGCCAGCTGTTTCTGAGGGATAGGGCAAGGTCTGGGCTTGCAGCTGCTGTTTCTGCAGCAAGGGGAGTTGTCAAATAAACCTTGGAAGTTTGTAGAGCACATCCCAATCCCAGGATTTAATCCCTCCTGCTGCCTCTGGGAGTGGCTGCTGTGACACAGACTCAGGCCTTTGAGACCTGGGCGGTTTAACCCAAGGATGTAACCTCAAGCTGGAATGTCACATCCAGCTGTGACGGATCTGTGTGGTTTGTGTGTTAGAGGGAACGTCTCTTTACCTTGGTTTAACTGCTTTCCAGTGATAAGCACAGGCAGAGAGGGATGGGGAAAGAAAACATGTGCAGGTTAATACATTTCAGCTAACAGCTCTCCTTAATGCTCGGCTGTTTTCCTGGAAAGAGGGACATTGGGAAGGATGCTATGGGGAGGACGTCTCTCACCCTGCTCCAGGACACAGGGTGGGAGTGGCACAGCTGGACAGCTGTGCCCATCCCATGGGAAAACTGCTCCCACCCCGCTCCAGGAGAGCCGGACAGCTGTGCCCATCCCACAGAGGCCTTGGCACTGAGGCAGCTGCACCAGAGTTATTTTCACCAGTTCCCCCTAAGCCACAAGTGCCTCTTTCCCGCTGATTTTCAGCACCATCCCATACACAACTCACCGTCCTCAGGCTTCGGGTGCATGAGGATGACGGGCATCTCCACCCCAACGTCACTGGAAGGAAAAGCAGCTCTGTCACTAATCCTGCCCAGCACAACACCACGCCCGGCCCCACAGGCAGCTCCCCTTACCTGGCAGTGAGATCCCCCAGGATGCTGTGGCAGCATGCGAGAAGGGACAGAAATGAGACAAGGCAGAGAAGGGAAGCTGTTAGACCGTGTTTTTACTAAGGTGAAAGATGGTTGATAATAAGGGCAGTGGGGGAGGACGACAGAGAGCAGCCCAGTGCCCCCAGGGGAGCAGGGCAGGGATGAGGGGGCCCATGGTGTGAACCCCCTCTCCTTTCCCCAGGGATACAAAATCCCCCAGCACAGCCCGAGATGATGATCCCTGATTCCCGTGCCCACGGAGCCTCACCCTCCTCGGGACACCACCAGGTTGACCTTCACTTTGTAGGACACCAGGATGCCCAGCACCTCCTTGTCCATGCCGGCTCTCAGGCTAGGAAAAAGGCAGAGGGGAGCAGTGAGGGGGCAGTGCTGCCTGCAGACCCCATCCACTCCCCACAGCAGCTCCCAGGGTTTATCCATGTCCTGCTGCATGTGGGATGCACTGGGCTTTAGCAGGAGAGGAAAACTGGAGAAGAGAGGGGAGGGCATTTGGGTGAAGCCACAGAGCAACTTCTGGAGGCCCTTTCCAAGACAAGGCCCAGCTCTGCAGAGGGCTCCAGGAGCTTTGGACAGCATTGGAACTGGGAAGCTCCATCTCTCCTACAGGATGGAGAGGTGGGTCTGTGACAGAGTCACCAAATCCCTACATTTTCCAGCTGGATGGGGCAGACTCAGGCACAGAGGGTGCAGGCACCCTTGGAGGGAGCCCAGAGCATCCTGAGCAGGGGGAAGAGGGGGGAAGGTGTGGTGGGGAGCAGGGGGAGCCCATGCAGCTCTTACATGGTGGTGGAGGCCAGGTTGGTGTCCTCGTGCTTGAGTTTGCCATCGAGAGCGAGGCCTCGCTTCTGACGGTTGGCCGAGAGCAGGGGGGTCACCGAGTACGTTTTGGAGAAGGTGGAATTGGCGGCCACGGTCTCACTGAAGGACGGGAGAGGAGAGCTCAGAGCTGGAGGTGCTGAGCATCACAGCAGGCACCTGTGCTGGGCCAGCCCTGCCCTCCCCATGCAGCTGCTGGGCCATTTCCTCCTTTCGTTCCCTCCTGTCATTCCCCTCTATAACCACTTCTTTTTTCTCACCCGCCTTTGCTCCTTCCCTCCTCATTCTCAGCGGGGCAGAGGCTGTGTCTGGCCTCAAAAATGCAAAGTGAGGAGAGGAAGAAGCCTGGGAGCAGCTGTGCACCTTCCCCAGGGACCTCCCAGCCACCACCAGCTTATGCTGGGGAGACACTGCCCATGGCCTTCCCTCTCCTCTGCTTCCTCTGCACCTGCTCTTCTGACCCAGAGATCTTTGCCGTTTGGTGAAACTGTCTCATATCCCCTCTCCCACCCTCCTCATTTCTCTCCCTCCCTCTCAGAGATGCCACATCACCTCCAGCCCCTTGTCCCTTACTTTATCTCCTCCATGCACACAGTCTTCGTGTATTTATCCAGGGAATACAGGACCACGTCTGTGATCTGATCCACTGGGGACAGACAAGGGGGAGCCGTGTTGGTGACATGGCAGAGGCTCGTGGTCCCCATCTCTGACAGGATGTGATGGGTGCTGGGACGTGCCCCTTCTGCCCCCTCTCACCTGAGATCTTAATTTTTTTCACAACCTTGTTGGTGGTGTTGTTGATGTTGACGGTCACATGGATGGGGTCTCCGTGGTAGTAGATCTGCAGTGGGAAGAGGCTCAGTGATGTGACCAGAAATGCTGGTCCCCATCCCAGGGGGGACAGTGTCCTTACTGACCTCCCTATCCAGGGAAGCTTCGAGGTGCAGAGGCTTGTCTGACATCATGAACTGCCGGGTGGTCTCGGCTTTTGGGGCCGGCCCTGTCTGTAATGGGGCGAACTGGACCTTGCGGATGATGAGGCGCACGGAGTTCCTGTGGGGACAGAAGTGTCACCCCCAGTGTCACCCACAGCATCAATGAGGTCACAGGGACTCTCTGGGGACCTCACAGTGTCTCTGGCCAAAGGGTACACGTTGCAGCTGGCTCTTAGGACAAGACACAGGGACCACTGCCCCAATTTTGGGCAGAGTTCCCCATCCAAGCACGGCACAGGCTGACAGAAGGTCCTCAGCCTGACCCCTAAGCTGGTCACCCCAAAAAGATCCTATGGTTTGGTTTTAGGGCTGAAAGGGGGGGAAAGGGATCCCCTGAAAATACCTCTTGTGAATTTTCTCCTCCAGATTTTCAGCACAAAATCCTTTGACCTCGAAGTCCACGCCACAGGCCTGGGGGAACACACATGGTCACTGAGCAGGAAGGTCTCGGAGCTGCTCGAGCTTTAGGTTCCTTTTCTTCCTTCCTCCACTGCATTCCCAGAGATCCTGGCACTGACTCCAGCCATCTTTCCTTCCTACTCCTCACCCCTTGGGCCATGAGAATAAATTCTCATTTTTGGCACCCCACAACTCAACCCCCCTGCCAGGAAGGACAGTCCAGGGCACACAGGCTGGGGACAGCAGCTCACCTTCCCCACATCATCTGGCCCGGGCTGGAGGGTGATGGAGCAGGGCAGGTTGGTGGCAATCTGGGCAGAGCAGGCAAAGAGAGAAAAAAGGGAATAAAGGGTGTGCCCAGAGCTGAGCCCTGGTGACACCGCAGGGCCGCGTGGCCAGGAGGGGCTGAGCAGCCCCTACCTCGAAGGTGAAGGGGTAGGCGTTCTCCCCGAGCTTCTTCATCAGCTTCTCCTGCAGAGGAGTGAGGGTTTTGGGGGCCTGGTCGGGCACGGGCGGGTACAGCTGGGTGGTCAGCACGTAGATGTCCTTCCTGAAGGTCAGGCCAATCACGTCGAGGTCATCGCGGCCATAGCGGAAGGCGCAGGTCAGCGTCACATACACTGAGCCAGGCAGCGCGGCGAGCAGGGGACGGGTGGCATGGAGGGAAGGCACAGGGGGTGAATAAAGAGGGAAGAAAAGCTATTTCAAAAACTCGTCAGCAGAAATGATTCTCAAGATCTCAGACAGTAAATATGAACAGGATCGCTTATGTCCTTCGCTGCTGTGGCCCCGACAGACAATGAGCTGCAGGTGACGCCGAGCAGCTTTAACCTGAGCACAGTCCCAGGCTGCTGCTGAGCTCTGAACTGGTTTCATCCCCTCCCCTCATGCTGTATTTCTGTATCAATACCTTTCCTGTCCTTTAGGTACTCCGGGTCAATCAGGCAGACACCATCTGCAAACAAGCAAAGGAGAAGGACCGGTGAGCTCAGCTGCCTGGGAAGATCTTTGCTAAAACACAGCTTTTAAAACCCATATAATCCACTTTGCAGCTGGAAGGTGACTGAGAGGAGCTGCTGGTCAGGGGGATGGTGATGCCTTCTCCAGCATCTCCACCAGCAGCGTGGCTGGGTTTTTTTGCAAAGGGACTTTGTCCCTTTCCCCATTACTTTTCCTAAGGATGTTTGCAGGAAAGCATGGCATTTGCTCCTCCAGAGCTGCTCCTCCTGCTCTACCAGCAGCCCCCATCACTGCGACTGCTCTCCCCAGCCTCTCCTGCCTGTACCTCCCCCTCAGTGCTGGGCACAGCCCCACTCACCTACAGAATCCACTGAATCCACATGATCCACAAAGTCTCTCTTCCCCAGGTAGATGGAAAGCTGGAGGCAGCACATGGGGAAAAGGAGGAAGGAAATAAAACAAGTTAATGTTTGCCATTGAATTGGCCCAAATTTTGAAGCCCTGAGTTGTGCCGTGGGGTTTGTCACCAGGTTGGACCAGAATCACCTTTAAGGGGTCATATCAGGGTATTTTTTAATTTCTGTTTTGAAAAGCCAGTCCTGCAGTGGCATCGTGGCAGGTCTAGGAATCAATCAGATTTCAAAGGAAAGGCAGACCCAGTTTAGATCCTGTGGGCAGATCCAGCCCGGAGGGACCCCAGCACAGCCTAACCCTTGGGCTGGCCACATGAGGGGACAGGAATGAGGGGACAGACTCACCTTGGTGTTGGGGCTGGTCTTCTTGAAAACCCTGTGGAGAAACAGAGACAGATATTTGGGAATGCCTTAGACAAAGTCGGATGGGGCACAGCGAGACCATGGGCCGCCCTATGTGGTGCATCACCAAGAGCTACACCAGGGTGTCCTATCCCTGGGAATTCCATGTCCTGCAAATTCAGAGCCGAACACACCCTGTCTGGCTACCCCGGGATGTGCTCCTGAGCTCATGGCGACCATGGAGGAGTGGGTGGATTTCGTGTTTTAAGGGCAGGCAAGAAAGACCAGCACAGAGGAGATGGGGCTTTGTGGGCTCCACGAGAGCTCCATGTGAGTTCACATTCCAGCCCCTGGGAGCAGCAGCTGGGGGGAGTTGGGGTCTTGCTTTCTCCCTCTGCTCCTGCCCTGCAGTGCCCTGTTCCAGCCCAATTCCAGATAAACAAATCAATATACTTACTTTGATCCTTGTGCCATTTCAAGTCAGCGCAGGAATCTCCAGGTGGGAATCTGTGGGGACAGACAGGGGAAGCGCTGGGTGAGGCGCTGGGGAAGAGGCAGTCCCAGCCATGGCCACCATCCAACATTGTGCACATCCCAACAAACTGCAGAGCCCTCGGGATACGGCGCTGTCAGCTTTGCAGAGCTCGGGAGCTCCTGGTTTGGCTTTGGGGCACCACATGGAGCTGAGCCAGCTCCTTGTTCCTGGCCAAAAAGGTGATGAAGTGGGATAGAAAAAGGGAGAGCGCTGCCCCAGAAAAGAGGAAGCACAAAGGTGATTCCCAATGGAACAAGTTCAAGACTGGGAAGGGCGAGAAAATGAACAAAAGGCCTTACAGAGTCTCAATTTTCATGGTTTTTCCTGCCTGCTGGAAATTGGCTGTTATGGCTCAGCGGTAGGAATGGGCTCATTTTGTCCTGTCACTCCCAGGAAAGTGAGGAAAACACAGAAAGAGAGGTCGCAAAAAGGAAGCTCAATTGCCCCATGGAAAGAGGGGTCTGGGGGCACATGGTCCCTCCATCCCCATCCTTTTTGCTGGGAGTGGGGCTGGGGCTGCCCATCCCTGCCCAAGCTCTACTGTCTCGAGCCTGTGTCCAGAAGGAACCTGTAAAGATTCCACTGATCAGCAGCTGATTCTCTGGGATATTAGATGGGATGAGCTCAGCCTCTTAGGGACAGACAGCTCTGACACGAGCACAGCTTAAGCCCAGGCAGGATTTTAAGCTCCAGGGGCACGTGGACAGAGTTGCCTCTGAACACAACCATGGGGAAGCTGGTGAGAAAGAAGGAATTGCCAGGGGGGTGAGGAGATTATTCCCTTCCCCATGGGAAGACAAGGGAGTGGTGCCCAGCTCAGGATCTTTGACACCCTCGGGTGCTGCGGGATGTGAAGTTTGGGAATCCTCACCTGCAGGGTGAGAAGGTGCAAAGCAAGTGGGAGCAGAGCTTGGCCCCCTCCAGACCCCGGGAACTGGGGGTGAGGCAATGAAAGGTGGAGGGGAGAAGAGTTGAACTCCTCCTCTGCATCTTCCAAGCCCCAAAACCAGGACTCAGACCCTTCCTGGCCTGGCTCAGCTGTCCCATGCCACTAGGTGACCCTTCCACCGTGTCCTTTGGCCACGACAGAATCCTTTTTGTCCACATTTTTCCCATTTTTCAGCTCCAAACCACCCTCCTTCCAGCCACCATCCAGCACCAGTGTCCCTGCCCTGAGTGTTTTCCAAACCCTCAGAACCCTGAAGCACTGGCAGGGCCCAGACAGCACTCACCTGGCAGGTGGATGGGCAGACAGACGTTCTCCTCTTCCTCTCCCAGCACGTCCCAGTGCCACCCAGTCACTCTGGGCTACTCCCAGCCCTGTGGCTTCTTATATCCCCCCTGGCTGTCCCTCCCCTGGCATCTGATCTCACCCACTCAGCCTTGGCCGGGGCTGCAGGGGGTGTGTGTCTGTGTGTGAGTGCTCCGTGGGAGAGGGACTTGGGGAAGAATCCTATTAGTTGATTAATTGGGGAGACGCTTCATGAGTAAGAGTGGCCTATAAATACATCTCTTGCTGGAGCCCTGGGAAAGCAGCTTAGGGGGATTGGCAAAGCGGGCTTAGGGGCAAGGTGATGGTAATTGAGGTGGAAGCTCTGCTCCTGGTGGAAAGGGGTGTGGATTCCCACAGGGGCTCTCTGTAGCTGCTCCCATGGCAAGGGGAGATGGGCCGGGCCTGGGCGAGGGGTTGGATGGAGATGGCAGAGAAGGAGGGACCAGCCTGGCGTTCTCCCTCCCTCACAGGCCTTCCTGGCTGGGTAACAGATGGATGGAGGCACAAGCAGCTTCCTGCATGGCCAACGTGCCCGTGTGGTCAGTCACCTAGAGGTGAGCCTCCGTGGCCCAGGGCACACAGGACACGCTCCCCATGGGGACACTGCTGTGCAAGATGATGGGGTGAAGGCAGGATTCACCCTCCCTGAACCATGAGGGAAGGACCAGCCACTGTCCCCAACGCAGCCTGCTCAGCCCAGCATCATTTCATAACTCCCAGGCTGGCCTTGCCTGACCCAATTAGCGCATCATTAACTCCAGGTTTGCTGCTGCAAAGAGAGGACTGTGGAAAGCCCAGAGTGGCTCTGCCTTATGGCTGCTGGGACAGCAACATTCCCTCTGCAACGCTGCCTTGGCCACAGCCGGTGTGTGGGATCCCCCTCCTGTGGGGAATTGCTGTGGGACAGGCTCTAGGGATGGGGCACAAGGACAGCCCAGGGTGGCTATGAACTGCTCCAGCAAGGCCCCACTCATCCTCCTCACCTCCACCATCCCTTGAGCCCTTCCTTTGGAGCTGCACTTGGTTCTGGCTCAGTCCCCAGAGCTGTGCACCGGGGTCAGGAGATTCCTGATCAGAGCTGTGCCTCCATCCGAGAGCTGCCAGCAGCCTCCTCCCAAGACCCTGCATCAGCTCAACAACCTTTGCCACCTGGGCACCAACTCTTCTCAAACACAGCTCACCTGTTCCGCCTGCGCCACTGGGAGCCACCATGGCATGCCAGCAGCCCCACTGCCAGGCTTCAGCTGCCAGCACACGTTCCCTGGGGCTGGGACTTGTGATCTCTTTAATTGTACATAGGAGAGCTGCTTAGGTTCCAGATTAACGGGTGCTATTTCTGCCACAGTCAGGGGGACACGTGAACTGTGACCTTCACACTGGCGGGTGAAAGAGGAGGAGGAGGAAGAGGAGGAGGAGGCAGCAGCAGCCCCACCTGGACACCCTCTGCCCTCAACACCATGCCTGGTGCACCTAATCCTGAGCTTTGTTTATGGCTCCTCATTATGCTCTTAATGAGGACCCTGTCACCAGGGCCACTCATCGGCTCTGCAGAGTTTGCACAGTGTGCTGAGGATGGAGAGCAGGGCTCACCATGGGTCCCTTTAGCTCAGCCTAATCCCAGCTGGGTGGACTCTGCCTTGCCCAAGTTGGGGAGCAGATAATTCCCCTCCCCAAAACAGTGGTGAGATGGACAGAGCCCAAATCCCATCCCACACTTGTGCCATGCTCCAAACCAAGCACCGGGGAAGGAAGGAGGGTTCAAAATAAGAGGGAAATGAAAGAAGCCTTTTTCCTGTGTCACGAATGACCAGAGGTTCTTCTCATCTCATCCTACTATCCCTCCATGTCCACGCACTGTGTGAAGCACTGCTCAAACAGCCACTTCCAGAGGGGCAGGACACCAGCAGATGTGGGGCTGGTGGAGTGTGGGGGAGCCTGGCTTCATCCTTCTGTCCCGATGGGCAGTGCCCTGGAGCGTCCTGCCGTCGCAGAGAAGGGCCATGGTGCTTCCTGCATCCACAGGGCCTGAAGGCAGCCTTGGTGCGTCCAGACCCCCCCAGCAATCTGTCCCCAGGGAACCCCCATTGCCTTCCCAACCTCACCTGTGCCCAGGTGCTGGCAGAGCTTCCAGGTGCCTCTGGCACGGTTCCAGCTCAGCCTCTGGCACTGCACACCGCAGCCACCTTACATAAACACACAGCAGGCACTGCTGATTTCCCAAAGCCCCTCAGAGCTCCAGGGCTTCCTCCCCTGATCCGGATTAAGCGGCGTGGATGGCATTAATCAGGAGACAGGCACCTCGGCGCCTGCTGGGAATTACTGCCATGCTGTTAAGTAACGGGAGGGAGCAGCACTGGTGGGACTGGGGCTCCAGCAGGATGGAGGTCTCCAGCCCCACACAAACCTGCTACCTCTGTGCGTTCCCATGGCAGCTGCTGGGCAGTGTTGCACCCACTGCTGAGTGACCAGAAGCACCAGCCCAAAATCAAGCAGGAGGCCCAACTTCTTACTGGCCCGGTCACAGGTTCCTCTTGAGGCTGGGAACCCAGGAGGAAGCCTGGCAGGGGATTTTGGCATGTCTGTGCTGGTGGGCTGGCACAGGAGATGGGGGCACAGTCCCTTTGCATTGGCCCTGGGCTGCAGGGATGCACAGTGATGCCAAGGGTGGCAGCCAGTCAGGAGCATGGCTTGGCACAGTGCTCCATCCTCATCCTCATCCTCATCCTTATCCTCCTCCAGCAGGAATCTGCTTCTCCATCTATCCCCTGAGCAGCCCTGGAGCTGCCAGGCACTTGGACAGCACATGGTGGCTGCCGCTCATCTGTAATTAATTGCTGCTAATCATCCTGGCAGCTCGAGCCACCGGACGCGTGTGGCCCCACTCATTCCCTGCCAGAGGAGCAAAAACCTCTGGAGCTGCGGGGCTGTCTGAACCCTGTCCTGCTGAGAAAAGTCTCCTTCCCTCCCGGCCCCTTCCTGAGAGCCCCTGAACCCCAATTCCCTCCCACCTGCAGGCAGGACACACACAGTTGAGTGCCACTGTGGGTGCCCGGTGCACGCAGCAGCTCCGTCTCTCTCTGCCAAGGGCAGAGCCCCGGCCCCAACGCGGGCAGCAGGTCCCCAGGAGCCGGCAGATCAACCCCTGCTCACCGCCCCAAACATTTCCGGGAATTTCTGCCATCCTACACCACTGGCACCCTTTTCTCCCAGGGCTCTGCCCACCGCTCATCCCCGAGGAAGAAGAGCAGAGGGAGCAGGTGGTGGCAGAGCGCGCTGCGGGAGTGTCCCCGCTGTCCCCGCCGTGCCGGACCCCCGTGGCCGCTGCCTTCCCCCTGTAGCGGGGCTGGAGGAGGAGCTCTGAGGCCGCCTCGGGGCTGGGGAGAGCGGGGCGCGCAGAAGGAGGAAGAGCGCGGCAGCCGCGGTGCCGAGCGAGCAGCACCGAGCGGGGCCCGGCCCGTGGGACGGGGACCGAGGGCATCGCGGTGGGCACTGCGTGACCCTGAGCTGCCGCCCCGATGGGCAGCGTGGCGGGCAGGGGGCCGATGTAACCCCCCGGGGGAATTCCGGCAGCATCACTGTTCCGCTCCCGCTCGGCTGTACCCCAAAAGCTCAGCTCGCTGCCCACAGCACCCCACGAGAGCCGCGGGAGCCCCGCACGGCGTCTGTGAGGGACGGTGAGTGTGTGGGGTGAGGTGGGACCCCTGGGTGCCACCAGCATGGCCTGTCCTCGCTGCGCACCACGGCAGGGTGGTGGCCCGGGGCCACCTTTCCTGTGAACCCCCAAAGGAAAGATCCGCTCACTGATCTGCCCCCGTGTTCCCTGCAGGCTGGAGCCTCCGTGATGAGGATCATCCAGACCCCCAGCCTCCACCAGCTGCCCCCCTGGTGCTCCTGCCACACTGCCTGGCACGGTACCCCGTCCCCATGAGCATCACCTCGGTGGCTCCCTGTCACCCGCCGGGACCCTCAGCCAGCACCGCGCTCGGGTACCGGGGGCTCGGTGCCCCCAAGCCATCCCCGCCTTCTCGTGCCCCAGCAGCCCCTGTGACGGTCAGCAGCCACGACTGAGCTGGATGTGGGGCTGGGACGGGGACGCGGTGCAGCAGGATGGCGGCAGCAGGGTGGTACCACCGGGACATCAGCCAGGTGGTGGCCGAGGAGCTGCTGGCCAAGGCCGGGCGCGACGGCTCCTTCCTGGTGCGGGACAGCGAGTCGGTGAAAGGGGCATATGCCCTGTGCCTCCTGTAAGTCCCTGCCCTGCCTCTGCGTGTGGCTTCTGTCTCTTCTCCTTTGCCTGCCTACTTCTGTGCCTCTCCCTGCTCCAGGCACTGCCAAAACCTCGTGGAAGGGCCTTCTGCAGGGATGAGCGGGGTGGCTGCTCCCTGGCACTGGGGTTTTTGCATGACCCCTGGGACAGGCCAGTGATGAACCCCGTGTCCTTGGAAGCAGGCTGAAGGCTGGGCCAGCAGCCCTGCCCAGCACCACGGCTCCTGCATGGATAACCCCAAATCTAGGGCGTGCTGAGATGTTTTGGGCTGCCTGCTGGCCTGTGAGCATCTCCCATGCTGAGGCTTTGGGGCTACGACCCCCAGCATGGGCACTCTTGCCATCCCCATGCCTGGAGCCAGGTGTGCAGCCCCTGAGAGCACTGCTGCCTGCACCCCTTCTGCTCTGCATCCCTCCTGCTCTGCACCTCTCCTGCCTACACCTCTCCTGCTCTGCGCCCCTACTGCTCTGCACCTCTCCTGCTCTGCACCCTTCCTGCTCTGCACCCTTCCTGCTCTGCACCTTTCCGACTCTGCACCTCTCCTGCTCTGCACCCTTCCTGCTCTGCACCCTTCCTGCCTGCGTGTCACACATCTGTGTGGGTGGGTTTGGCAGGATGCCCCCCCTTCCCTCCACCGGCCTGGCCCTTTGTGTGAGACAAATTGCAAGCACCTGGTGCCAAGGGCCACCAGAGGTGCGGGGCACAAG
>VZRL01005061.1:774914-789952 GCA_013397895.1 Origma solitaria
CACGGCAGGCTGGGGCTGCCCTGGCAGAGGAGGGGATGCGATGGTGCTTCCCCTGCTCTGCCTCCCCAGACCATCCAGGGCATCCAAGCCAAGTGTTTCCCCACCCTCCCCGACCTGATCGGTGCCTACCAGCACCCCAACAACGGGCTGGTGACCCCGCTGCTGCACCCCGTGCCCCGGGCCAGGCCGGACGAGGACTCGAGTGAGCCAGGGAGGCGCCGGGGGCTGTGCCAGGCTGCGAGCGGGGAGGGTCCCGCTGAGCTGGTGGCTCTGCCCACAGACGGGGAGGATGCCCGAGGCTGGGGGCACACGGTGCCGTGTCCCGGCGCTCCCACCTCCAGCCGGACCCACATCCCGCAGCAGCTGCACCAGAGGCTGCAGGAGCAGGTCCACAGCAGGTAAGGCACCGCTGCCCGCCCCGGGCGATGGGATGGGCACGCCCAGGGGGGATCTTTATGTCCACCCCTCTCCCAGCCAGGCCAGTGACTTCATGGGCTTCATGGCCGAGTACCTGACCCACCACGTGCAGCTGGACCTGGAGGCTCTGTGCCACGGGCACCCGCAGCTGCAGCACCTCAGCACCATGCTGGCCACTGCCTGCCGGGCACTGCACAGGTCAGTGGCCTGGGGACGGCAGGGATGGAGCGGGGCACCCGCCGGGGTCACCCCCCTTGTCCCTGTCCCCTTTCTGTGTCTGAGTGCCACCATCAAAGCACGGGAAACACCCACACCGCCTTTCACCCGCTCCTCTCCTCTGCTTCAGTGAGATTGACTTCACCCTCGCGGGTCTGGAGACCCTGGCCAGGGTGTTTGATCCCCCTGTGTCCCCTTGCAGCCCAGCCAGGGAGCAGGTGAGTCCCCCCACAGCCCCCAGGGACCCCCACATCTTGTGGTGCAGTCCAGACCCACAGCGAGGAATCCCGCGGTCCAGTGCCACTGTGCTGCTCCAAAAATATTCATCCTCACCTTCAGGGTTTCCTGAACAGCTATCCAGACCTGGAGCTGCTCCTCAACAAGATCTCCACTGTCAACCACCTCCTCTCTTCGCTGGAGAAGAAGGTGCCTGACCCCACGTCATGGTGCAGGGGGAGGCACAGCTGCCCCTCCCCTAAAATAACCCCTCTGTCTAACCAAGCTCTGGTGGCAGCACAGCTCGGGTCTCCCAGTTGGCCCAGTGCCCCCAGTCCATCACCCATCTCTCTGGCAGGTGCTGAAGTCGCTGCAGGAGACGGTGACAAGGCACAACCTGGCACTGTCCAGCGTGGCTGCAACCCCCCTGCCAGCTGCCAGGCCCCTGGCCGTGCAGAGCTTTGAGGTGAGGGTGGGGACACAGCAGGACCCCAGTGTCACTGCTGGGCAGGGCAGGTGTGGGGACAAGCCCGGAGCCACATCCCTGTGTGCAGGTGAAGGCAGGGAAGTCCCAATGCGCAGCCCTGACGGTGGACGTGGAGTCAGGGACAGTGACCGTCACCAAGCGGGGCAGCGGCTCCCTGGAGGAGGTGATCCCACAGGATAAAAGTAAGGGGCTGCAGTCCCCTCCGCCAGCTGCCAGTGGGATTCTTTGGGGCTGTAGGGTTCCCTGCACAGGCCTGATGCCACAGGGATGAGCCACACGCCCTGTCACACCCCAAACGCCTGTCCCACACTGCCCCATGGTGGGAGGTGGGGGCCACCATCGCGCCCCTGACCCCCCATCACTCAGTCCTGCAGCTGATCAAGTACCAGAGTGTGCAGAGCAAGGTGAGGCTGGTGTGTGCCCGCGAGAACCAGAAGAGCCTGAGCAGGGACTTCATCTTCCCCAGCGCGCGGGTGAGCAGCTCACGGCATGTCCTGGGGGAATAGGAGGCCGTGGGAGTATGGGAAGCAGCAAATGAGTGGTCTCAGGGCTGAGACCACCCCTGCAAGCCGCTCCTACACCTGGTGGCGATGTCCACCTGACCCTGGGGTTCTGCGCCTTCCATCTCCCTAAGATACCCTCACCACCCCACAGAAGCGAGAGGCCTTTTGCCAGCTGCTGCAGCTGATGAGGATCCAGCATTCCAACCTGGATGAGCCTGAGCTCATCTCAGTGTATGTGGGGACATGGAACATGGGTAAGGGGCCAGGAGAAGGTGGCACTGACACGGGAGGTTGGTGTGGCTTGTCATAAGCCCGGGTGGGTTTTGGGAGGAAATCTCAGCTCTGAGCTGGCTGTCAGTGGGAGGAGGAGGCTCAAGAAGACCTCAGCCTGGCTGCTTTGGGCTTTGTCTGTCCTGTCATGGTCTGCTCACTTGGAGGGTGTTGGGGAGACAGAAGAGCTGGGATGTCACGAGGGTTTTGGGCTGGAAATGCCAGCAGCAGTCTGGGATGCCCACGGCTGATCCATGGGGCTGGCACGGTGCTTCCCACCCTCGGCAGCTCCTGGAGATGGGCAGGACCTGTGCTGGAGAGAAGCTCAGGAGACTGGCACGTCCCCTCCATGTGACCCGTGTCCCTGCCCGCAGGCAGCACGCCCCCGCCCCACTCCCTGGCCTCCTGGCTGACCTCGAGGGGCTTGGGGCGCACGCAGGACGAGACCACGGCCTGCATCCCCCACGACATCTATGTCATCGGCACCCAGGAGAACTCCCTGGGCGACCGCGAGTGGGTCGAGTTCCTCTGCGCCTCCCTCAAGACACTCATGGCCGTCGACTACCAAGTGGTAACAGCGGGCACAGCCTGGACCCCCGGCAGGCCCGGGGGGGCTGGGTACCAGCAGCCATTGCCCCACAGCTCCTACCCCAACCCCCAGGTCCTTCCCCCACCCCAAATCAGCCCAGGGAACCTCCTGTGCCCTGTGGGCTCCCCCGGAGTCAGGGATGGGGTGCTGACCTACCTGCATCTCTAGCCCCATTCCCCCGTGGCCGTGGGGCAGGATGGGGGGGCTCACCCCCTGCCCCACCACAGGTGGCCCTGCAGTGCCTGTGGAGCATCAAGATCGTGGTGCTGGTGAAGCCGGAGCACCAGCGGCGCATCAGCCACGTCCACACCTCCAGCGTGAAAACTGGGATCGCCAACACTCTGGGTAGGGATGGGATGGGATGGGATGGGATGGGGCAGGGAGATGACCCCGAGAGAGGGGACAGCCTGAGGGCCAGGACACGACCTCTGGGCTCCACCAGAGCTCAGTGGCGGCACATCCCTGCAGGAAACAAGGGAGCTGTGGGTGTCTCCTTCCTTTTCAACGGGACCTCCTTTGGCTTCGTCAACTGCCACCTGGCCTCTGGCAGCGAGAAAACCCACAGGTGATGCAGGGATGGGGAGGTGGGGCTGCTCCAGGCAGGTGGGTGTCTCAGGGGGCTGGAGGAGCCCTGAGGGGCTGTGGGGCTGCCTCTGTCCCCAGCAGGATGAAGTGTCCCCAGAGTGGCTCACAGGGTGCTGCCGTCCCCCCCACCACCCGCAGGCGTAACCAGAACTACAGTGACATCCTGCACTCCTTGGCCCTGGGGGACAAACGTCTGGGGGGCTTCGACCTCACCCTGCGCTTCACCCACCTCTTCTGGTTCGGGGACCTCAACTACCGCCTGGACATGGATGTGCAGGTGGGACCCCGCAGGTGGGGGACAGAGTGGGGAGAGAAGCCCTGGGGGTGACTGTCCCTTCCCCTGGCACAGGACATCCTCACCCATGTAGTCAAGAAGGAGTTTCAAGCCCTCCTGGCTGTCGACCAGCTCAGCCTGGAGCGGGAGAAGAACAAGGTGTTCCTGCAGTTCAGTGAGTGTGGGGACAAGGGCACTGCTCCTCCCGCTGAGGCAGCAGCACTGGGGTCCCCACAGCCCTCCCCTGTGTCACCTCCAGCTCTCAGGGGTCCCCTGTCCTGGCACAACCCTGCACAAAGTGCCCAGAGCCTGGGGACCTTAGTATCCACTATGTCAGGGGTGCCAGCGATCAGGCACAGGCCTCCTGTGGGGACCATGATACCCCAAGGGGACACACAGGGACCATGGCCCCCATGCCACCTGCGTGTCTTGATTCCAGGTGAGGGTGACATCTCCTTCCCGCCCACGTACCGATACGAACGGGGCACCCGGGACACCTACGTGTGGCAGAAGTCCAAACCCACGGGGGTGAGTTCCGGGAGCCTCCCTCCAAGGAGGACATCTCTGGGGACAGGGACAACAGGGTGTTGAGGGAGCTGTGTGGTGATGCTCAGTCCCCACAACTCCATCAGCCTGTTCCCTCCCAAAATGGGGTTTGGGCAGGAGGGCACTCACTTTTTGGGGCGCTGGGATGCTCTTCTGGGCTGGGGGAGCCAGACCTGGGAGGCCACCGATCCAGTTGCTTTCCCCATTTCTAGATGAGGATCAATGTCCCCTCGTGGTGTGACCGCATCCTGTGGAAGTCACACCCGGAGACACACGTGGTCTGTAACTCCTATGGTGAGTGAGACCCCGGGGACAGAGCAGCCAGGGGTGGCCAGTGCTGCTCAGGACGCCGGGGCTTTGGGACTGTCCCCCAGCTGCCCCTCCCGCCATCCAGGCTGCACCGATGACATTGTGACCAGTGACCACTCACCCGTCTTTGCCACCTTCGAGGTGGGAGTGACGTCACAGTTTGTGCCCAAGGAGGGTAAGGGCTGGGGTCTGTCACCCCCTGGGCCTGGTTTGGGGTGAGCCCCAGCACACTGTGACCTGGCAGGACCTGCCTGCAGCTCCTGGCTCCAGTCCTGAGGCGCTGGCCTGCATCGAGTGGGAGAGCATCGAGGTGATCCTGAAAACCACGAGCCGCAGCAAGTGCTACATTGAGTTCCACTCCTACTGCCTGGAGGGTGAGGGGCTGCCCAGGGTGGTGGGGGTGGCTGTGGGGGTGAGCCGGCCTGGCTGGAGCTGTGCCTCCCACTGTCCCCCACAGAAGTGCAGCGAAGTGGGGAGAACACCTTCCAGAACTGTGAAATCCCCGGATTCCTCAAGCTGGGCTGGTCCTCCAAGCATCTGCCGGTGGTGCGCCGCCCTGGAGCATCCTCATCCCTCCTCTTCCCCATCCCTCTCGCTGGCTCTGTACCCTGAGCTCCAAGGGGGGCTGGAGCTGTCACCACCCCCCAGGGCAGAGCCACCCTGTTCCCCTGCCCCGCGGCAGCCCCCCGAGCACCCCCTCTCTGTGCACAGCTTCACCCCATCCTGCCCGACCTGGAGTACTTGGGGGACCAGCACCTGCTCCTCAGCATCAAAGGCGTGGAGAGCTGCGAGTCCTATGGTACGTGGGGATGGTGGCACCACAGAGGCGTGGGGGTGCCGAGCACAGCCCCCCAGGTCACAACCTGCTGGATGTAAGGTTTGGCAGCTGGAGCTGGGCAGGAGGGACCGTGGCACCCACCCTGCCCCGGGTGCTGCCCCGCACGGGGGGCTCCCGTGCCCCCCGAGCACCAGGGCTGACGCTGTGCTCGCAGGCGAGTGCTGCCTCGCCCTGAGGTCAGCGATCGGCAGCACGGCCCAGCAGTTCGAGACCTTCCTGTTCCACCGCGGGGAGGAGACGGGCTCCGTGCGCGGCTGGATGCGGGTCCGGGTTCCCCGGGGCCGCTGCGGCACCCGCGAGAGGCTCTACGGTAACGCAGCCCCGTCCCGGTGCCCTGGGCACGGGGACACCCTGGGCCACGGTGCCCTCCTGGCTCCGGCCCTGGGGTGAGACCACATCTCGGTGCCTTTGCAGAGTGGATCAGCTTTGAGGAGGAGGATGCTGAGCCGGAGGCAGACTCCCTGATGTGTCCCAAGCCACCCCCGCAGCGTCTCAGGTACCCCAGGTGGGCTCAGCCCTGCCGGAGCCCCGGAGTGAGAGGATGCTGAGCCTCTTCCTCTCCGGGCTTCGCAGGAGCCGCCCCCGCAGCCTCCCGGAGCCGGCCAGCGGCTACACCAACCCCGCCTACTTCATCTTCGATGGCGTCCCCAAGGAGTGGGTCTCGACCCCCGGAGAAGCCCCCACCAAGCAGGCAGAGGGCCCGGCCGGGGGCCAGCGGCGCTGGAGCCCCCCTGGGCCGCGGGTGACGCTGTCCTCAGAGGAGGAGCGGCGGGGTGGCCGGCCCCGCTGTGGGCCACCGGGCCCAGCCCGTGGGCACCCACTGAGCCCCCCCAGAGCGGGCCACCACAAGAGACCCAAGTCGGCCATCCTGACGAGGGACACGGCGCCGCTGGGTGACTGCTGGCTGTGTGTGGCCACTCACCCGAGCCAGCTGGACCAGGTGTCACCGCAGTGCAGGGGGGACAGACAGGAGGTCCCACCGCGCCACACCCACCACGGCCTGGAGCCGCCGCCGCGGCCCTGCCGGGAAGTGCCGAGGCCGCTTGGGAAGTGGGGAGCGCTGGGTGCTTTGGAGCTGGAGGCTCAGCCTCCTCCGCCAGCCGACCCGCAGCCCGCCAGGATGATGTGACAGCCGTGCCCAGCCCTGTGCCATGCCCTGGCAGCTGCTCCCTCCTGCTCAGCCCTGCTCAGGCGGTGTTCCCAGACTTTCCCTCCAGCACAGCTCCCGAGGCTGCTGCGCTGGTTCTCTACAGGATTGCCTTTGCTATCGCTATCCAGAATAAAGTGCCAGGGACTGGGTGCGGGTTTGCACACCTGGTTCTGCGCAAGGGCGACGAAGGAAGGAAGCGAGTCAGGTGGGGAAAACACCGGCCCCCGGCGTCCGTGGATGGCCGTGGGCATTGTCCCCCACCTCCCCCTGTTCCCACGGGAGCCCTGCGCACCCCAAGCCTCGACGCTGCCCTTGCCCATCGCAAAGCTGAAGGTGTCACAGCCCTTGACCCTCCCGCTCTGCTCTGCCCGGCACAGCGAGCGGGGCACCTCCGCAAAAACACAGGACACCCCGACGCGGCTGTGTCCCGGTGTGCGACACGCGAAGCGGTGCCGGTTTTGGGGACACGATGCCCGGGCTGGCCTCAAGGTGGCAGTGGCCACCTTTGTCCTCGGGACTGGCCCGCAGGGCTGGGGGCCAGCCGGGCAGCGCCGCGGGCTGCGGGCACTGCGGGACCCCGGCAGCCAGCGGGGCAGGGGGCTGCCCTGCGGGGGGGAGAGGGGCCACGGGCCCCAGGGATAGGGGGCTGTGACCCTCGTGGCTGAGGGACTGTGATCCCCATGAGTGAGGGGCCATGGTCTCCATGAGCAGAGGGGCACAACCCATGGATGAGGGGCTATGGACCTTGTGGTTGAGTGACCATGGTCCCCTGGGCAGAGGGATGTGGTCGCTATGGGCAGGGGGACACGGTGCCCCTCGTGGTTGAGGGGCCACAGTCCTCCTGGGGAAACGGCTGTGAGCCCATGGGAGAGGCCACCAAGCCCCATGTCCGGGGGCTGCAGGTGGCCCAAAGCCTGCGAAGGCAATAGAAGGATGGGAGCGCAGTGGGGCTGAGCCCTGCGGCAGCTCCTGCCTCCGCCTCTGCCCGCCTCCAGCCCTGCCTTCCCCGGGCACTTTGCTCCCGGCCGCGGGAAGCGGGAGCGGGCACACTCGGCACGGCAGGGCACGGCCAGGGCTGCCCGCAGCCCCCCGGCATGGCCTCGTTGCGCGTGGGGAACAGGCGCTCCCCGTGGGGGCCCCACTCCTGAGAGCCGCCCAGGTGTGCAGGTGAGCCGGGGCAGCCCCTGTTTGGTGACAGCCGGGACAGCCCTGCCATGGTCACGCGGTCCCAGCTGGGCTCCGGGGGCGAGGGACAGAGGTGGGATCCGCAGGGCTGGATGGGTGTGGGGTGGGGGTCAACCAGTCCTCACCATCCCTCCACCATCCCCAAATCCCTCCGTACATCCTCCCCCCTAACAAGCCACCTCCTTCCTCTGTCACCGAGGGCCTTCATCCTATCCAGTGTGGCCCTCTCCTTCATCCTCCTCTGCATCCCCCAAATCTCTGTCTCCTCATGAGGTGAAGCTGCCCTGGTGCTGCCATAGCTCAGCCCGACACCGTGCGTTCCTGCCTATTCCCAGCAAAGTGGGGGACAGGGACAGCCCAGCCAAGGGCAGAAGGGAATCCTCACCCCCACCCTGCCGAGGGTCACCTCAGGGCAGAGGATGGGGTGGACAGCGAGGGAAATGCCCGACCTCACTGGTGTCCCCAGGGAGGTGTCCCAGCAGAGCGTGCCTTGGCTGCCCTTCCAGGCGAAGGGAAGGATTGGAATTAGGTCACATCCCCTTGTGCTGGGGCTTTGGCTGCACCAACCACGTGGCGATTAGGGACAAGGGTCCTTCTGCAGGATGTTTTGCACAATTTCCCCTTGTTTTGCAATTTCCAAGGGCTTAGGCGAAGAGAAAAGCCCTGTTTTTCCCGTGCTCCAGCAGCAGCCGGTCCCAGGCTCACCCATCCCTTGGCAGCTGCTCCAAAATCTGCTCTTACCTCCCCTCTCCAAGCTCCTGCCTGCCGCTCCATCATCCCCAACACCACAATTCCCATCCTGTCCCACTGGCAGGACTTTGGCTCTGGGGCAGACTCTGCTCTGGTGTTGTCCCACTCATTCATTTCATTGGTGTCTTTCCAATGCCTCCACGAATCCCCAGGGCTGGGGGAACCCATGGATCCCATTGGGAATGGTGCTGCCAGCAGGGCCAAAGGACAGCCCTGGCTGGGCACGTCTGCAGGACCAGGAGCCAGGGAAAAGCTGCCATTCCTGTGGCCAAGAGCCAAGGGCATCACATGCCCTCAATGTGTGGCCCCGTGGCTATTGCTGTGCTTTCCAGGACCCCTTGCTGCTTCCTGGGGAGCATGAGGGGCCAGTCCGTAGGCACCATCCCTGGCGTTTGTGCCTGCCAAGGGCAAGGGATTCCCCAGAATTTCTTGTACATCCACAAAACGGGCAGAACAGGAGTGGGCATCACCTCCCCTGCTCCAAGTCCTCTTCCTGCAGCGCCTTCCAACTCCCCTGCTCCACCATCCTTCCCCTGCAGCGCCTTCCATCTCCTGCTCCAACAATCAGTCCCAGCTCTTGGCTCATACCTTGATCCCTCCTATAAAGCCCACGGCCACAGACAGTTTTGCTAAGAATGTCAGCAAGGAATAGAAATAGGGCTGGTGGTGATGTGTCCTCAGGCTGGACTGATGGGATTCAATAATTTCAACCACTGATTTTGGTTGTGACTAAGATACTGAAGCAGAAACCCTGTTGAGATACAATTTGCCAAATGTCATCTTCTGCATTTCTATTTTTCAGTGGTTATCCTCAAAGGAATGTGCTTGGGAATGGTTAAATCCTGCTGCTGACTGTGCTCAGGCTGCATCAGCTGCTAGAAGCTATGCCCTGTGCTCTCCTCTAAGCAGTCCAGCACTCCACAGCTGTTCAGGATTTTTCCTCATGCATTTCTCACACTTGATTATTAATTTTTTTCCCTTCTTCTCCTTATCTTAATTGTTTGGTGATATGTGGCATGGACACTGGTTTTGGAAACTGAATCTGCAGCAGCTCCGCTCTGGTCAGGCTCAAGACTTTGTGCTCCTTTGCATTTAGAGGTTGGAAGAGGAAACCAAATCTCCTGGTCCTTCATGTCCTTGGCAGCTTGGGGACGTGTGGCTGTTGGGCCAGGACCACCCCTGGCACTTCACTTGCAAGCTCAGGTTTTCTTACCACCTGTTTTCCCTCCTGGTTCTGGGAAAACAAACCAAGTTCTCCTCACTGTTAATGTTTGATCAGGACCTGCCTGTTGCTCTCTGAACTCATCCCTGCAATAAAGGCGGGAGCTGTGGCAGGCCAGGAGCCGCAGGGTGTTGGATGTGGGCCCGGAGCTCAGCCCGCAACTCAAACAGAGCCCCGGGAGCGCGGCCGGAGGGGCCCCGTCCCTGCTGTCCCATCTGCCTGCTGAGTCATTTATGAGCATCTCTGTCAGCCCCGGGTGTCTCTCCAGGCAGGGCGTGGCAGGGATGATCCCACAGATACACCCCACGGGATACTCCTGCTGGGAGCAGCCTGCACATCTTCACAGCGAAGGGAGACAGGAGGGGGATGATGAGGGAGCTAAGGGATGAAGGAGCCCGAGAGGACATTTCCTTCCTCCTTGTAGCACCAGCTCCAGCTAACATGCATCACTGAGCCCTGAGTCTTCCCCCAGCCTGGTGCCCATCACCTCCTGAGGGAGCTCGGGAAAAAAGGAATTGGAGATGCTTCAAAATTCCCTCCGTCCAGTATGGTTTTGGCTGCACCCTCATCTCCACCAGCAGCACAGCAGCTTCTGCTCCCAGGTTACTTGTACGAGCATCTATCCTCCATTGGACAAATTGTTTCACCAGGGTTGGTGGAGGGTGTGGAGGGATCAAGGCAGCCCTCACCGGTCCTTTGCTGGACACCTTGGGGGTGGCAGCTCCCTTTTACCTCGAGAAGAGAGTTCTGAACTTTGACAGCTTGTCCTCATGCCGATTTCCCAGGAGGATGCAGATCCCAGCCTTTGATCCCAACACAGAGCAGGAGGGAATGTCCTGCCCGCCTTGTGAACTTGCTCTGCCTTGAGCTGGGACTTTGCTCCACCAGGCTTGGCTCGCCCGTCCCCTCTGGAGAACAGCTGGCAGCCGGCGGCTCCTCGCTGTCCAGGGACGCTCTCTCCCAAAGGCTCCTTTAACATCCCCCCCAGGATTTCTCTGGACCACCGCATTCCCCCAGACAAGCCTTTCTTCTCCTGCCGCCTTTCTTCTCCCGAGGAGCCCTCCGGGAGCAGCGGCATTGTCAGGATGGTGCCAATTAGGCTGAGACAGCTTCCAAGAGGCTGCTCTGGCCCCGGCCGGGGGCTGCTGGTGCTCATCAAGGTCTCATTGTTCGGCGGCCGTGGGGCTGTGCCCAGCGGGGCTGGTGCGGGGCTCTGTCCCCGGCGCGGGGCTCTGTCCCCAGCGCCATCCCGCAGCCATCTCTGTGCCTCCTCAAAGGGGTGATTAATTGTGATTAATGGGTGATTAATGGGTGTCAGTGCAGGGGCTGCGGAGGGGAGGCTTTGCCGAGCATCCCCCCGGCTCCCCACAAGGCCCAAACGCGCGAGCTGAGAAAAACCAGAGAACCATCAAAGTGGCCGGAGCTCCTGGAGGGGGATAAAATCTGGCGGCTTTGGCTCCGTTCCACGCTTTGTGCCTGACAATGGTTGGGACAAGTGACTGATGAGCTTTTATGAACTGCTCCCTAGGTCTGGCGGGCAGAACATGGCCGCTCCAGTGAGGACGTTTCCTGTTGCCCCATGGACACCGACACCAGCTCTCTGGCCAGAAGGGAACACCACGGCAGCGCCCGAGGCAAAGTGTGTCTTCAACGAGGAGTTCAAGTTCATCCTGCTGCCCGTCTCCTACGGCATCGTCTTCGTGGTGGGGCTGCCCCTCAACTCCTGGGCCCTGTGGGTGTTCATCTCCAGGATGAGGCCCTGGAACGCCACCACCACCTACATGGTCAACCTGGCCATCTCGGACACGCTCTACGTCCTGTCCCTGCCCACCCTGGTCTATTACTACGCCCACCGTAACAATTGGCCCTTTGGGACGGGGCTTTGTAAGTTCGTGCGGTTCCTCTTCTACGCCAACCTCTACAGCAGCATCCTCTTCCTCACGTGCATCAGCGTCCACCGCTACATGGGCATCTGCCACCCCATCCGCTCGCTCAAGTGGGTGAAGACCAAGCACGCCCGCATCATCTGCGTGGCCGCCTGGCTCGTGGTCACCATCTGCCTCATCCCCAACCTCATCTTCGTCACCACCAGCTCCAAGGGCAACATCACCCTGTGCCACGACACCACCAAGCCCGAGGAGTTTGACCACTACGTGCACTACAGCTCCTCTGTCATGGCCCTGCTCTTTGGGGTGCCCTTCCTGGTCATCGTCCTGTGCTACTGCCTGATGGCCAAGCGGCTCTGCAAGTCCAACTTCTCCAGCCCCGGCCTCCGGATGCCCTCCTACAAGAGGCGCTCCATCAAAATGATCATTGTGGTGCTCGCTGTCTTCGCCATCTGCTTCGTGCCCTTCCACATCACCCGCACCCTCTACTACACCTCCCGCTACTTCCAGGCCGACTGCCGGACCCTCAACATCATCAACTTCACCTACAAGATCACACGGCCCCTGGCCAGCATCAACAGCTGCCTCGACCCCATCCTGTACTTCATGGCCGGGGACAAGTACCGGGGGCGGCTGCGCCGGGGGGCTGCCCAGCGCCTCCGGCCTGTGCCCACCCTGGACCTGGCCCTGGTGTCACCCTTCACAGACAATGTCACGGATGGCGGCCACATAGCCAGTGTCACCCGAGGGACCGGGACCGCACGGAGCGGAGGCAGGTGCTGAGGGCGTTCTGTAACCTCAGCCCTGAGCTCCAGGAGCTGCTGCCCCTCGGGGCTCCATGTGGGCACCCCCAGGTCCCCAGATCTGAGCTGCCCCTGCCCAGCCCCGCAGGGCTGAGGGCTGGAGGCCATGGGCTTGTCCCAGTCCTGCCCTGGGATGCGGTGGGAGGAGTGTGCTGGTGATGGGCAGGGCAGGAGAGCCACCAGGCACTGATGGGAATGGGAAGGACACTGAGGAGACTGTTTTGGGGTGGCAGGCTGGTGTTCCATCCTGGGGCACTCCTGGGGCAGACAAGTCACTAAAGGGACACTGGTTCCTCCCTGGGTAGGCACAGCTTTTCCAGATGACTCAGTGGTGACATGCAGGGACCAGACTGAACCTGGGGACAGAGCCCACACTGGGCAGGTTCTCAGAGATGTCCCTATCACACCACTGGCCTTGGCAGAGGGGGAGGGACATGGCCTGGGGCACTTGCTGCCCATCACCGCCAATAAAGCCCATTCTGCTTTCTACACTCAGGCCTGTTTCTCCCTGCAGCAGAAAGAAGACAGACAAGACACTCACCCCCACCCCAGAGAAAATCCACTGGGGCAGGTCCAGAGGGATGAGCCAGACCTGTGTGGTGACGGGGAAGGTTCTTGGGAATTTCCCTTTATGGGTGTTTGCTCCTCAAATGTTTACCCAGCCCTTTTGTTTGACCAAGTGCCTGCGCAGAGCAGAGCTCTGAGATTGGTATCAGCGCTGTTGACCCTCCCACACCAGCCTGGCAGGAATAGGACAGGGACAGGGCTGTCCCCATGGGCAGAGCCCCAGGAGGGGTCCCCATCGCCCCCTGAGAGTCCTGCCGGCACATGCTGAAGAAAGGGGTGCTCAGAGTGTCATTGGAGTGTCACCTCCCAGCCACAGCTCTGGTCACACACATCACACCCCACAGGAGCTGCCCAGGGGAAGGAGAGGGTCCCAGGGATGGCACAGCCCAGTCCCATATCCCTATCCCACCCAGAGAGCCCCTCACTCACCACTGAGCTGAGAGCAGAGAGAGCAGGACACCTCCCTCCTGAGCCCAGTTCAACCAGTTAGAGTTCCCCCTCACCTCCCATTGTATCCAACATGGCCCAGGTGCACCTGGGAGCTCCTTGGCTGCACCTGAGCATCCAAGCACAGTCCCAGCTGGAGATGGGATTGCCATGGAGGGGACACGCTGGGTGACAGGGGGTACCCACATGGGCAGTGCAGGGGTATGGCCACACTACTGCCAATCCCAACCTCTGGAACACACAGAGACAGGAGTAGGGAGGCTGGAAACCTGTATTGGATATGGAGATGGCAGGAAAGGCTCCTCTGTGGCCACATAGTCCTGGCTCAGGCCACTTCCACAGGTCCCAAGTTCAGGAGTGACCCCATTCCACCTCAGGGTGGGCTGTCCCCCCAGGCTGGTCCCACTTGCCATCAGGATGCCACCCCAAAGACCCCATCTCAATCCCTCCTCCCATGACACCCCCTCCCTCAGCTTGTGGTGACCTGGTTATCCCAGGGGGACTGTGCCCATTGCTGGTCCCAGCCCCACACCAGTCCCTTGCAGGGGACAGCTGTGTCACCCACAACCCCTCCAAACCCCTTGCAAGGGGGAGCCTTTCCCAAACTCCCCCTCGCTTCCCCCTCTCCTCCCACCTCCCGCTCAGGTCAGAGGAGCAGAGGGCCAGAGTGGGGACTGTCCCCTGCATGTCCCCCATGCCAGGCTGGCTGAAATGCCCCATGCAAGAGCCCTCATGAGCCAGGACGGGGCCGGCGCTGGTGGCACTCAGAGGATGTGCAGCTCATCTGACTCCGACAGCCCGTACTTGGTCTTGTTCTCATTGAAGAGCTTGAGCAGGGCTCGGATGTAGAGCTCGTGGTACCGATCCACCAGCTCCCGGCTCGGGTTCTCCACCTTGGGCACCGCCACCGGCTCCCCCACTGCCGCCAGGGAATGGGGTCAGCATGATGGGGACACGCCCGGCTCGTTGGGGACACAACCCAGGAGGTGCCTTCCAGCACCACCCATTGTGGGGTGGCCCCTCTACCCCCCCAGCCTGGGGACCCCCAGCTCACCCACAGTGGTGATGGGTCTGGCATAGGGCAGCAAGCCACGGGACTGGCTGGAGGTGAGGCTGCGGCCGTAGAAGAGGCAGGGAGCGAAGCCGATCATCTTCTGGAAGCGCCGCTGGATGCTCCTCATCCAGCTGCCCTCCTCAAAGACCACCTGGCGGAAGAGGTCGTTCTCCCCGAAGGAGAAGGAGGGGACGAGGAAGGCCCTGAGGAGGGACACGGTGGGTGGTGACGGGGTGCTGGGGACCGCCGGGAGCCGCGGGGGTGGCCGTGCTGGCGACCCAGCCGTGACCCACCCGTGCCGCAGGGCCATGCGGACGAAGCCCTTGCGGTTCTTGAGGATGAGCGTGGTGATGCCGGGCCGGCAGGACAGCGACTCGGCCGCGCCGCCGATGACGATGGCCACCGCGTTGCCGGTGCCCTTCTGGGACAGCAGGTACCCGATGGCGCGGCGAGTCACCGGGCACAGCCCTGCGGCGGGACGGAGCACCGGGGCTGTGGCACTGCAGTGCCCGGGGACCCCCGAGGGACTCCCCGAGCGGTGGCACCTGGTGGCACCAGGGCAGGGACAGTGCAAGGGCTCCCCCTGCTGCGGGCAGGGAGCGGGCAGGGGGTAGGAGCGGTGCGGGGAGACCGCGGGGAGGGCAGGGAGGAGCGAGGGTGTAGGGGCGGGTGCGGGCAGGGGTACGAGGGGTACAAGCAGGGTGTAGGCAGGGTGCGGGCAAGG
>VZRL01005061.1:790013-819365 GCA_013397895.1 Origma solitaria
GGTGCGGGAAGGGTGCGGGCAGGGTGCGGGAAGGGTGCGGGAAGGGTGCGGGCAAGGTGCGGGCAAGGTGAGGGTAGGGTGCGGGCAGGGTGCGGGCAGGTGTACCAGTGGTACAGACAGGGTGTAGGCAAGGTGCGGGAAGGGTGCGGGCAGGGTGCGGACAGGTGTACGAGGGGTACAGACAGGGTGTAGGCAAGGTGCGGGCAGGGTGCGGGCAAGGTGAAGGTGGAGCTCGGGCACGGTGCAGGCAGAGCACCATCCCTGCCCTGCCGTCTCCCGGGAGCACCATCACTCCCGTGTTGCCCTTAGAGGGATCAGGGTCCCCCCGGAGCCCCGTGCCCCTGGGCAGGAGGGGGGCTGGCAGGGGCTCGAGGCAGCCCCCCCCCGAGCTGGGCAGGGCAGGCACCGCTCACCCCCACTCATCAGGTACTCCCGAAACACGGGCAGGCGGAAGTTCCCGGCCAGGGTGGTGAGGAAGGAGCGGATGCCCGGGAATAGCTCCTCGAAGCCCGTGGAGCCCGTGATGAAGTTGCAGAAGGCGCCGACGCAGAGGATGCCGTGGGGATGGGAGCCAATGATGTAATTGTGGCTGGGGGACAGGTCGTGTGTCTTCACCAGCTGCGGGGACAAAAGGGGTCACGGCGACGTGACGGTGGCACCTGCTTTTGGGTGGTTCCATCCCGTCCCGGTGCCGTACCTTCACCGGGAAATAATCCCGAAAGTGCTTCCACACGGTCCATCGCCGCAGGCACGGCAGCCTCCTGCCACCTGCAGAGCCGGGAGGGGCCACAGGAGATAACGCCCACCCCAGAGGACAGCAGGATCCATGGGGAACGCTCCCCACGGACCCGCTGCCTCCCTCTTCCCACCGCGGTGCTGATGACGAGCGAGCAGAGGGGAGAAGCAGGGGGGATGCGGTGCTCCCCATTTGCTGGGAGGGACCCGGAGAAAGGGGGACCCCGCCCCCCATCGTGCTGCAAAGCTGGAGGAAGGGGTGACCCGGCCACCCCACCTTTCTCCGGCGTGTCCCAGTCGCAGATGATCCAGGCCAGGTAGAGCACGGGGATGAGCCAGAAGCTGGTGAACAGCAGGTAGATGAGGAGCAGGAGGCTGACGATTCCTGCGGGGGCCGGGCAGAGGGTGAGCAGGTGTGTGGCCCCCCTCGGGCCCCCCGCAGCCCCCGACTCACTCACCCAGCAGCAGGAAGCTGAGCACCCACTGCAGCACGGCCAGGAGCTGGAGCGCAGATCGGACGTCGCGCTGCAATGGCCAGGGCACGGCCAGCAGCGTCCTCAGAGCAGTGTGGATGCTGGCCCGGCTGCCTGCGGAGAGGGGCACACGGCCCCCGCCCAAAACAGCACAGCTTGTACACGGGCAGGGCCACCGGGCTGCCAGGGGGCCCAGGGGTATGGGAAGGATGAGCATTTCGGGGAGGAGGGATGGGATGTGGGGCGGTGGAATGGGGGATGGTCATCCCCAGGGAGCTCTGTACCATGCCAGGAGGTGGCTCTGGGCAATCAGGGCTGTCCCCAGAGCAGGGAGCACCTGGGCACCCCAAGCCTAAAAGCTCAGTGTACCAGCGGGGCCAAGAGCAGTGGCACATCCTGCTCCATGCCCAGTTCCCAAGGGCTAGGACCATTCCCGTGCCCTCCTTGGCGTGCTTGGGCTCACAGAGGAGTTGGGGATTTCTCAGCTGGCACAGCAGGGAGCCACCACCCCCAGCAAGTGCCAAGGCCAGTGGCAAGGCTGAGCCGGGGTGGCCAGGGGTGGCTGTCCCACTCCGTCCCCACAGGGATACGCCGGCAGCGCAGCCACTCCGCTCCCCCCACCAGCCCTTCCATCCAGCCGACCTTGGTGAACCATTAACCTCCCTGGGCCGAGAGCCAGGATCCAAACTCCAGGTACGGCCCCATCCCTGCTCCCCGAAACGGGCCCGAGGCGCTGGCCCCGCCAGCACAGCGCTCCTGGCCAAAGGTCCCCCACACTGAGACCACCCCAGAGAGCCACCCCAGCGTCACAAGAGCCTTGTTTTCTTGGGAAAACAACCCCAAATCCACATGCTGGCCAGAAAGATGATCGGGGAGCAGCCCTGTTCCCATGGCTCCCCAAGCTGGGGACCCCCAGGCCAGAGGAGAACCACCAACCCCTGGTTTGGGAAGCTGGTGGAGGTTCAGTTCTTCCCAGCTCAATCCAAACCAGGAATGGGACAAGTGAAATAAATTAAACACTGGAGCCATCTGTGGCCCATGGGGGATTTTTGCATGGGGGAATTTTTGTCCTGTTCTCCCATGCAGCGTGCTGGGCTCTGAGAGATCCCTTCCACCCACCCCACATCCCCCAAACCCTGGCCACCTGCAGAACCCAGTCCCTTCTTTTTCCCCAGGGAAGACAGAGCTCTTCCCAGCAAACTTGTGCCCACCACAGTTGCTTTTTAACATCCTCTTCCTAGCTCCAATTCAAAAAAATCCATGAATGCCCACACCACAGACACACAGAATTAATTCCCCAAGGCTCTGCTGCCAGCCCTATCCACAGCAACAGGAGCCTCTGCAAACCCAACATTTGGAATTTTCAGGAGCATCTTACGTGTAACATTCCCAAATGCAGCCTGAAATTTCAGCCCGAGGAGCAACTGTGTGTTTTCCTGGGAAGTTATCCCCAAATCTCTCCCAGCACTCCCTTTCTCCTCAGCACTCCCAAGCAAGCAGACAGCAGTGACAACCACCAGCTCCTCACTTTGCTGGAGAATCAGCAACCCTCCCAACCCATTTTGGGAATCTCTTACCACTGAGATTTTGGGAGCGGGCTGCGATGATGGTTTTCATGGCGGCAGGAGCTCCGTGGTGCCGTGGGCGGAAAGGTGAGTTTGGCAATCAGAGGGCGCCGGGTTGTGTGTCCAGAGGCTTTAACCAGGTGACCCGAGGGACAGCAGCCCTGCCAAGGGGAGGGGACCTGCTCCAACTGGGATTAGGAGCACAGAGAGGAGCTGGTGGCCCCTGGAAGGGTCACACAGAGGGTGAGGAGCTGCCGCTGTGCTGGGTGGTTGCTGCTCCCTGGAAAGTCCCCTCTGCCGGTGCTGGCAGGAGCTGAATTCCCCTGGGAAAGGTACTGCAGCATTCCCTTGGGAATGGTACCGTCCACGCTGGGGGTATGTCACAAACACTGCCGTGTGACAGCCCCAGGGCCACCCAAAAATGCCATCCCAAAGCTCCACAGCCGCCAGATCATTCCTGCCTCTTCCAGCCCTGGGGTGGACACTCTGCCTCCTGCCCAGGAATACTGGAGCACAGTCTGGAGGGGATTGAGGGGAAAAATGACAAGAAAAGGAAATAGGTGCAGCACAGAGTCAGCACTGAGGTGGGGCTTCAGGCCACCAGCCCAAGGAATGGTGACAATCCACAGGCACAAAGTCCCTGAAGCTATTCCTCAGGATCCAGCTCTCCAGAGCTGCTCCTAGGAATTGCTGGCTAACATCAGTGTAGGAAAGGGATACACACACCTGCGGGATGGCAGTGGGAAAGTTAAGAAACATTTCCTGGGAGATTTGGAACCCACAAACCCCTCTTGTGAATTGTAGGGACTCACTTGTAGGATTGTAGGAACCTCAGTTCCCTGCAGACTTCCTGGGTGTGAATCAGTTCCGAGGAGAGGGATTGCTGCATGGAAAACACCTTAGCTCTCCTGCAGCCCAGCTGTGCCCAAATCCTGCTAACAGGAAGGAAAACCCCCAGACTGCTGCAGAACCCCACTGTCCCAGGGGGAGGAAGCACCATGCAGGTGACACTGCTCCAGGTGACACAAAGTGCCAGCCATGCTTTTCTTTTCCATCCCAGTATTTTTAACAGGTTTGGAACAAGTCCATCCACAGCCACCAGCCCACACTGGGCACTTCCAGAGCTTCCAGCTGTGATTCCTCACCTTCCTGCACACACCTGCCCTGTGCCAGCTCAGTGCCAGGTGAGTCCTCTTCTCCCTCATTCAGGAATGGTGCCAGAGGGATCCAGAGTTTTCCCCCCTTCAGGGATTGTTCTGGAGGGTTTCAAAGCACACTGACTACTTTGTCTTGGAATATGGCACCATTTGTTCCAGTTTTGTCCCTCGTGGCCTCCACAAGAGGGTCTGGGGTTCACCCTCCGGAAAAGCCTGGGATGAAGAGCAAGGGAATTTCATAGCAAGAACCAGGCAGCACAAAGAGAGTTTATTTTGCTTAAAATAGAGAGGAAAAAGAAAAAAAATAAATACATCCACCCACAATACAAAGAGCAGTTTCCAAATCCATGGAGCTCCCCTTGGAGGCTGCCTCCACCTGGGAGGGCAGAGGGAGTCTGACCCTCATGGAGCTGCCCCTCAGAGCTCCGGGGCACCCCCAACATGACCAGTGCCCCCAGTCTGACATGGAATGCGAACCAAAGCAAGGGGTCACGTGTCCTCCTGCGATCCGGCGCTCCCAGGGAATTCCTGCACGCTCCACCTACGTACACTGTATTCCTTCCTCCCTCTCCAGGTTGTTCTCCTAGGATTTCCAGGCCCTGCTGGCAGCCAGAGCATCAGCCCATGTTGTGCCTGTTGCCGTAGCCCCGGGGGTGTGTGTCCTTCCAGTCGTCCCAGTCCCGAGCTTTCTGAAGAGCTTCCTCATCATCCTCCTCCTCCTTTTTCTCCTGCTGCTGCTTCTGCGACTCCTCATCAACTGCACCTGCTGGAGGGGAGAGACAGGGAAGAAATCCAGGTTCTCCAAAGCCCTGCTGGGAGTTGGGCCTGCCACACAGCAGGAGTGAGAATCATGCAATGGGCTGGGTTGGAAGGGATCTTAAAGCCCATCCAGTGCTACCTCCACTTGTTCCAAGTCCTGTCCAGCCTGGCCTCGGACAGGCCAAGCACAATCTAACTCAGCTGTTTTCCTAATAAAGCTTGGATTCTTCCATAGTCCAGGGTGTTTCATCCCCTGCACACACCCCTGTTCACCCACCCCCTCAAGAGGCTTCCCAAATCCCCTGTTCCCATCTCTGTTCCATACCTGGAGCCCTCTGTGGGGTGGACGCAATTCCCTGCCTCCGGCGCTGCTCGTACCAGTCATCCACAGTCATGGTGGGCACGCCAGGATAGCCAGCTCCAAACACCCTGCAGTGGGATAAAACCAGCCAAAAACAGGCAATGAAATCCCCTGGAATGAGCAGGAACACGGGCAACAGGCACAGGGCTGTTCCATGATCCAATCTGTGCTAAGGATATAAAGATGTCACAAGGAGGGCTTGAGGAAGGCTTTGGGGTGACCCAACTGCAGCCTTCCCGTGCCTGAGGGAAAGATGGATAGCGCCTGTAGTAGCAGGACACAGGGAATGGCTTCCCACTGCCAGAGGGCAGGCTTAGATGGGATATTGGGAAGGAATTCTTCTCTGTGAGGATGGTAAAATACTGGCACAGGCTGCCCAGAGAAGCTGTGGCTGCCCCTGGATCCCTGGAAGTGTCCAAGGCTGGGTTGTTTGGGGCTTGGAGCAACCTGGGACAGTGGATGGTGTCCCCAGGACATCCCTGGCAACTGAAGCAGATACATGGAAAGCTCAGGATAAATCATGTCCCAAGCATGACAGGAAATCTAGTCTCTATCCCATTCTGTGCTTTAGGTGCTGAAATTCCTGCAAGGATTTCAGGGTGCAGACACAAAGGGACCACCAGGATTTCTTCACTTGATGGAATATTTAGGCTTGACATGAGAGCCGTGTCCCGAAGTGTGGTTGGATAATCCCAATCCTACCTGGCCTGAGCAGCATCCCGGGTGAGGATGAAGGGTTTCATGGGAGCTCTGGCTGGCCGGGAAGGGCCGCGGGAACCTGGTGGAGCCTGGGGATGCAAACAACAGTCACCAAGGAACTGTGGGGATGAGAATTCCCCCTCTGTTTCCCAGCCCATCAGCCCACGCTGTGACTGAGCTCAATTCCAACTAGGAAGTCACAGAATAAAACTCCAACTCTGCCACTCAGTTCTTCCGGGATTCATTCCCCCATGCCCATCCCATAGCACCCGGATCCCAGGAGAGCTCCCTCACCTGCTTGGCTGCATCCCTGCTCCTCAGGATCACCAGCTCCTGGTCAATGCTCTCAATCTCCTCCAGGCTGGTGCCGATCCATTTCTGGATCTGGAGGATGTAAAACTCCCGAATCTGATCATCATCTGCTGTCCCACTCTCCACGGCGCTGCTCATGGAGGCCAATTTGTTCTCCAGTTCTTTCTTCTGTTTGTATCTGGCTCAAATACAGCAAAATCAGATAATGGAATAATTTTTCTCCAGCCCAGCCCAGCCCTAGTGTCTTTACCACCCTTTCTAAGAGGCTCAACACAGTTTCATGGAAGTTGTGCTGGTTCCTGTCAGAATTTCAGCCTCTCCTGTCTGTTAAAAGCAGCTGTCAAATGACATTAAATTCAATGATTTTATTCTTCTCCTAAACTTAGAGGAATCCTCAGAAATTAAAGCCTTCCTGGTAAAATTAGGCAGGACTGGAAACATCAGTGTCCTGGAGAAAGCAGGACTGACAAAATCAGAGGAATAGCTGGTTTGAGTTTATTCCATGTCATACAAACAGAATGAAACACCTTTCCAACTTCTGTCTCATGTGGTTCTGTGTGTGCAGGTGTTTTTTTAAATATAATTTTTGCTTTTTGGACTTTTGGACCTATTCAGGAATTAGTTATTAAAGGGAAGAACTCCCTATATAATAATCTTCTAGGGTAAATTTATTTTTACTTTTTCAAGAATTAGTTATTAAAGGGGAAACTACTCCTATAAAACACCTCCAAATGAAATCCTTATGTCGCTCTTCCCTCAGTTGTTGTCACCCGAAGGATGAGCAATAAGAACTAAGAAACTTTTGGGAGCTGAGAGGACAAGGAGCATAAAAGAGTAATTCTAAAAAAGAAACCCTTCCCAATTAGAATATAAATCATCTTCTTCTGTCTGGTTTTCTATCCAATTTAGGCAGGTCCAGCCTAATGTTGGCCTTTTAGCCCTGCCACAATGAGCAACTTAGTGGCCAAAATCCCAACCAAAGCACCAAAGGCACCAACCACCTCTTTTTCAAGCTCTAATGAACCCACTGGTAGGAAACGTCCAGTTTGAAAGCTTTTATGCTGCCAGCAGTGATTAAAAAACTAATGATAAGATTAATTATTAAAGATCTAATTATAAGTTTTTGAGCAGTTTTTTCTCAGAGACCAGAAACTGGAGACACAAATGCCCCGTCCCAGCCTAACCCATTAAACAATGAGCTGCATCTCTTAAAATCAGCATTTTATGATCAAATTACTCCAGTGCCCAGGGAAACTCTTCACTGTCCAACCTTGCACTGCCTAAGGCTCCTGCTCCTCCCAGACCCATTCCCAAAGCCCTTGCCAGGGTGGCACAGAGCCCACCTTTCAATTTTGGCTGTCCTGCTCATGGCCATGGCCACCAGGTTGGATTGGGTGGTGTCCTGGGGAGTTGGGGAGCTCCCGCCTCCCTCCTTGCTGGAGATGGCAGGGGGCAGCTGGAAAGATCCCAGCCCATAGTTCCTGCAGAGCTTGAGGAAGCGCAGGAAGTGCTCCCGGGCACTCTCCAGGTGCTCTGTTCTCCTGCTCAGGTCCACCTGCTTCAGCGTCAGCCCTCCCAGCAGCGCCGGCAGCAGCATAAACTTCAGGTCGGCTGAGGCAACTTCCTCCAGCTCCTCGTTCTCACTGCGAGGGAGAAACCAGGGAGTCCAGGAAAAGGAATGGGGATGGGAAAGGGGTTGGAGTCATCCTGTGAGGGGTGGCTGAGGGAGCTGGGGGGGCTCAGCCTGGAGAAAAGGAGGCTCGGGGGGGATCTTGTGGCTCTGCACAGCTCCTGACAGTAGCCAGGGTGGGGTCGGGCTCTGCTCCGAGGGAACAAGGGACAAGACAAGAAGGAACGGCCTTAAGCTGTGGGAGGGGAGGGTCAGGTTGGACACCAGGAGGAATTTCTTCATGGAAAGGGCGGTCAGGCATTGGGATGGGTTGCCCAGGGAGGTGGTGGAGTCTCCATCCCTGGAGGTGTCCAAGAAGGACTGGATGTGCCACTCAGTGCTGGGGACTGGATCGGTCACAGGCTGGACTCGATGGCCTTGGAGATCTCTTCCAACCTCAGTGATTCTGGGATTCTGTCCCGCTCCCGCCCCACCTCCGCCTTGCCCGGGGTCCC
Source organism: Origma solitaria (assembly GCA_013397895.1). Taxonomy (NCBI): domain Eukaryota; kingdom Metazoa; phylum Chordata; class Aves; order Passeriformes; family Acanthizidae; genus Origma; species Origma solitaria. Next base: position 798,199 of record VZRL01005061.1, read on the forward strand.
TCTGTCCCTCTCAGACGCGTCCCCTGCGCTCACCTGAACAGCTCCAGCTGCGCCACCATGGCCGCCGCTCGCTGCAGCGCGTCCAGCCCCTGCCGCACCTTGTCCTGCACGGCCGGGGCTCCCGAGGACGGCTCGGTGCTGGCCTCCAGCTCGTCCCAGAGCCGCCGTCCCAACGCCAGCAGCTCCGCCAGCCGGGGGCCGCCCGCGCCCGCCTCCGCCATCATGGGCCGGGAGCGCCACCGCCGCCACTTCCGGCGCGGGCCGGCGCGACCATGCACTCCCTGGCCGCCATCTTGGGAAGGTCACCGTCACAGCCACAAGGTGAGGCGCCATCTTGGGGAGGTCACTGTCACAGCCACAGCGCGTGGCGCCATCTTGGGGAGGTCACTGTCATAGCCACAACGCGGGGCGCCATCTTAGGGAGGGCACAGACTCAGCCGGAACGCCGGCGCCGCCATGCTGGTGAGGGCAGGCCGAGGGGCAGCGGCCCCGGTGGGTGCCGCCGTGGCCCCGCGGCCGTGGAGCCTCCCGGTGCTCCCGAGCAGGGCGGGCACGGCGGGCGGGGCCGTTGGTCTCACAGGGCTCCAGGGCGCCCGCACTTTTCCCTGCCAGGTCCTGCCTGGCGCAGCGGCCCGCACGGGTCCTGGCAGGGAGCGCTGTGATGGAGCCTGGGAAACTGGGAAAAAATATGGATAATTAGATAAATTGGAAAAAAACATCCGTTTCTCCTCTGTATAAAAGGGGTGCACAGTGGGGATCCTCGATAGTGACCTTTTCGATGTCAATAAATATAAATTTATTTGTTTAAGCACAGCACTTTCCTGTTCTCTATTCTTTGTGCAGTACAAGTGGGACATACAATCTTTCTCCTTTCTTTTTCATTTATGTCACTCTTAAAATCTCTAAAATTCAACCAGGCATCAGGCAGGTTAGGGTTAAATCTGTGCTTTTAGGAGCAGGTTATTTCCCTTATAAATACAGGTGAGTGACCTGGCTATGAGCAAAGTATGGATGTAGCAGCCACTACTACTGCTATTCCTGAGTAATTCTAACTCAGCCTCCGAGGATGAGTCAGTTTACAATTTATTCTGTTTGTTTTCTCCATGCCTGTATCAGATTGTGCAATAAATTGTTACTCACAGAGCCCAGGAGTGCTGTGGGTCCTCAAAACCTGTGTGACTCCAGGTCTGGGCTGATGGGAGTATCTCCGGGATACAGGAGATATTCCCAACAGGATGGCAGCCCCAGGGTGGTTCACAGCCACGTCAGTGTCTGCTCCGCAGATGAGAAAGTCCCGAGGCTCTCGCCCCTCTGGAATGGGTGCCCAGCCTGGGAGAAGTCAAATCCTTCCCTGTGATGGGGGGGAGGCCCTGGAATGGATTTCCCAGAGCAGCTGTGGCTGCCCCATCCCTGGAAGTGTCCAAGGCCAGGTTGGATGGCGCTTGGAGCAACCTGGGAGAGGGGAAGGTGTCCCTGCCCACGGCAGGGGGTGGAACGAGATGGGCTTTGTGGTCCCTTCTACCAAACCATCCCAGGATTCCAGGATTCCAAGGGATGGAGAGCTGCTCCCCTCTGAACCCCCCACAGCCCCTGCCAGAGCTGACCCTCCAGCTACACCCAAAATTCCTCAGGCTGCAGCTGGTTCCCCCTGAGGTCTTATGGCTCTTACTCACCCCTGTTTGTCCCTGTCGCTCAGCTGAAGATCCCCACATGGACAATCCCTGTCTTTGTTTGTCATCCTTAGAGCACCACGACACTGCTGAACGCGCCGGGAGTAAAGGAGAACAGAGAGGGAAGGGTTTTTCCTTAAATACCGGCCTTTGCTCATGTGTGTGTCTTGTGGTGTGATGGGGCATGGACCAACCACCCTAAAGGTCACAGCAACATCCCCCAAATATTCCCAGCAGTGCAGGTTGGACGGGGCTTGGAGCAGCCTGGGCTAGAGGAAGGTTCCTGGCTCATGGCAGGAGGTGGAACTGCCTTAAGGTACCTTCAACCCTAACCGTTCCAGGATTCCCTGATTCTGTGAGATGCTGATCCACAGCCGAGCCCCATCGTGGGCTTTCTGCTCCTTCTGGCTCTGCTCTGTGAGCAGCACAAGGAAAAGCAGGTGCAGGTCCTGCTCCACATTCCAGTGGGAGCTGCAATCCAGGTCTGTGCAGGAGAAATATCCCAACATATCCCTGAACACGGAGTCATCCTTCCTCCAAAATACTTAATAATATTTAATAATACTTAATATTATTTCATATTTAATTTTAATGTTAATTTGATAATTAAAAATTAATATTTAATATTAATAAATAATATGAATAATATAAATAATATTTAATAGTACTTAATAATCAATTTGTTGCCCTTGCTCAGATTATCCTCCTGGAATAAGTTATGCAGCATCCCTCAATGAATAAGGAAATAAAAGGAAAAATAAATAAATCAGTTTTTTAACAGCAAAGTCAAAAAGAATCCCTGAAAATAACTCGCCTTCCTCCAGACTTTGTTGTTTGCACAAGTTTGGCCAGCAACAAATAACCACGTTCACACCAACATTATTCCTGTAAAACCCCTGGGGCCAAGCACAGGGATCATTCCCACTGCATCCATCCTCTGGCTCCCGGTTCCTGGGGGATGCTCCCAGCCCTGCAGATCTCACATCCCTGCTAATTCCAGGTGTGGAGCTGGATTCCCGCAGCTCCCACTGAGAGCGTTGTCACCGAGCTGTCACCCCCTGCCAGCCTGACCCTTTGCACTCTCCAGCTAATTCCGGCGCCTTCCCGTTTCCCGCAGGATCCCGGCTGCAGAGTGGCCCCTCCAGTCTTTTCCCAGCTCTCCCCTGTTGGGTTTGGAGTCAAAGGGGGAGAGGAGTGGATTCTGCATATTCAGCACTTGACCCTGCCTTTTCCCAGGCAGAAATTCCAATGGGACCTCTCTAGGAGGGATCCCGACAGCTCCCCTGGGCATTCCTTGCTATTGTGGCTCCTCTCCTCTCCCTCGGGCGATGTGTGTTTGTAGTTACCAAATGCAAATCACATTTCCCACCCTCCTGCTTGGAGTTCTCACTCCACAAGATCCTTCCTTTTTTTTTTTTTTTTTTTTCCTTTCACCAGCTCGTTTTGCAATGCTCGTCGGAGTTTGCAGCCCCTCCCGGTGTCACCTCCCTGTGATCTGCGATGCAAAGGGAGGTGGATGGAGGGAAAGGATGGAAGCAAACCTAATTAAGTACTTGCAGCCCTTCGGACACAGAAACTGCGGCTGTTTTGCAGCCTGGCGGTTGAAACTCCTTTTTCTGAGGAATGCCGGGTACTGACCCCTAATTGCATTTTAAAAGGAAAACTCGAGATGGCTTTTGGCCTCGGGCAGCTGCGGTTTTCCAGACGCTCTGGGAAGGGAGACGGCAGCAGGCAGAGCCAGTCAATGGCACATTAACAACTGATTAACTCACTGCTGGCCCTCCCTGAGCTCGGGCTCCACTTCCAGCCTGCCCCAGGATCCTCTCGAGCCACCCCCGACTCCTTCCCTGCTCGCACGGAAACCTGGAGCACATTAAGGGGAGGGGATGTTTTACAAGAAATGCTCGTGATTTGATTCTGTGACCCAGCAGAGACCATTAAAAATTATGGAATGGATGTGGAAATGAGTAATCGTCCAGCTGGGCTCGGGCTGAGCGCGGCCAACTCGAGTCAATGGGAACCAAAAATAAAGCGGAGCTGCTGGAGCCTCCAGGAAATGCTGGGAGCTGCCCGAATCCACTCGAGGATTCCCATCCCATTTACCTGTGGAGTGTCTCCAGCACCTGTTTGGACTCACCCTTTCTCTCCAAAGGCTGCACCAGCAGGAATCTCATCCCATCCAAGCGCTTGGCCAGATTCTGCACTAAGGGAAGTGTGGGAGCCCCCGTCCCTGGCTCCCTGTGCCTTGCTGTTCACACACACCCTTGGCTAGTCCAGCCTACATTCCCAAGGATCAGAAAATAACCCTGGACTGCCGCAGTTTCCAGCATCAGCCCTGAGTCCCAGGCAGCCAATTCCCAGGCAGCTGGAGACCTGGGGAAGCAGGGGATAAAACAGGAGCTGAGGCTGGCAGGGATCTGTAATTAAAGGCAAATCTGGGCCAGTGAGAAGCAGAAAGAGTTAAAAGTGAGCTGGTCCTGAGACACGTGTAAGGAAAAGCATGGACATGGGGCTTTATGGACACAGGGCTCTCCTTTCAGCCTCTCTTTCTCCAGGACCAGCTGGAGGGAGATGAAGGAAGGATTGTCCTAGGAAACAAGGCACAGGGAGTTATAACAGATTTATTTAAAACACACACACCAGAATCCCACTTACAGGGACTACAGAGACTAAAGGCTCTTTCTTGCTTCCCCAAGGCCCCAGAGTCATGTCCCCTCTCCAGGCCAGAATTCCAACACATCGGGTCCCAAGGGGTGGAAGGAATGGGCCGAGGATCTCAGTGGGCCAAAAGAGGGGGCAGGAAGGACAAGCCATGAGGATTCCCTGTGTTGGGTGGGCTCCCACCTCCAACATGAGGACAGAAGCTCCAGTGATGCCATGGCTGGGTTGTTAACACACGGTCAGGTGTGGTTTTGCCAGGCTGCCCGGTTTTGGCAGTGCCCAGGACCTCTCCTGTCCCTGATGTCTCTGCCATCAACGAGAGCAGCACCATCTCCATGCAAATGGTCTCCACTGGGATTCTGCAAAGGGCACTGGAGCAGTGTTTTCCCCCGAGGAGGAACATCCAGCGGTGTTGGATGAGCCCACAGCAGAATCCTGCTCCCAAAGGAGCTGCCCATGACCCCCTCATCCAAAGCAGCTTTCCATCCCTGCAGCCTTCTCCCAGTGGATAACTCCACCCCCTCCCATCCATCACTCCCAGCTGTCAGAATCCTCCTGCAAAGGGACAATGGCAGCCCAGGGTCCCCATTCCCCCTGGAGAAAGGGGCCTTTGGAATGATCAGTGACTTTTCCCAGCTGGAGACAGAGGGTTGAGGTCTGGGTTGGGAGGGACAGGAGGCTTCCCAAAGTCTCTCAGTCTGAGGTTTTCCATGCGAGGCCAGGCTTCCTGCACTGTCTCCTCCTTGCTGGGGGCATCCCTTGGGATGGGCTCCTGGTGTCCAGCCGCGCCTGGTGGGTGCCAGCACGAGTTCTGCTCCTCATTTGCAGACATGTCTCTCCAGGTGGCGCCGGCAGCGCCTGCACACCACGGAGCAGCACCAGCGGTAGCGGCAGTGGCAGCGCTCCTGCACCTCCTCCGTGTAGGTGTTGTAGCCACGGCCACAGCACAGCAGGTCACAGCTGTCACTGCCCACGGAGCTCCTGTTGCATGGCCTGGGGAGAGATGTGGGACCTGGGGACCTGCTGCCAGGCCCTGGCTTCTCCCAGAGCTGGCATGCCCAGAGCGGGAAGCAGCAGGATCATGGAATCATGGAATGGTTGGGTTGGAAGGGACCTTGAAGATGATCCTGTGCCACCCCCTGCCATGGGCAGGGACACTTTCTCCTATGCCATGTTGCTCCAAGCCCTGTCCAGCCTGGCCTTGGACACTGCCAGGGATCCAGGGGCAGCCACAGCTTCTCTGGGCACCTGTGCCAGGGCCTCCCCACCCTCACCGGGAACAATTCCTTCCCAATATTCCCTCTAACTCTGTCAGTGAGAAACCATTCCCCCTTGTCCTGTTCCTGATCCCTTGTCTCAAGTCCCTCTCCAGCTCTCCTGGAGCCCCTTTAGGTACTAGAAGGGGCTCTGAGTTTTCCCTGGAACCTTTTCCAGGTGAGCACCCCCAGCTCTCCCAGCCTGGCTTCAGAGCAGAGGGATTTCAGCCCTCAGAGCAGCTCTGTGACATCCTCTGGATTTGTTCAAACAAGTCCATGTCTGTCTTGTGCTGGGGGCCCCAGACCTGGGCCCAGCACTGCAGGTGGGGTCGCACAGGACAGGGATTCAGGGATTCAAGGATCTGCTGCAAGCTCACCCCAGCCCATCCACACCAGCTACCCAGGACACTCAAACCCAGCGGTGCAGACACTCCTGGAATCAGGGGCTGAGTTCTTCCTACCTGTCCTGTGTCCCCAGAGAGCCCAGCTGGGGGTTTGGGGTGCAGTAGTCAGGAGAGTTGATGAGATAAACCAGGTCCATCTCTGTCACTGGCCTGGCATCCCCTTCCTTGGGGATCAGCTGCTTCCTGGGCCCCACGAGCCGGTGGGTCACCTTGAGGGCTGCCAGGTACCTGGATTTGAGGTCAGAGGCGATTTCACCCAGGTCTGGCAGCCCTTTCCAGCAGGTCTTCACTGAGCAGGAGCCTGAAACCCCATGGCATTTGCACCTGGTGTCCAGGGAGTCACTGAGCACCTGCAGAGCACAGGGACAGCGTGAGCTTGCTCCCTCCTAGTACCACCCCATGGATTGACTCCCAAGGGCATCCATGGGAAGTTTCAAGGGATAAAAGAGCTCAGAGCTGAATATAATGGGGCAAGCAGGGGCTCAGCCCTGCTTCAACCCCTTCTAATAAGAACCTGATCCTTGGGGAACTTCCATGGGAGCTGGCAGCAGGGCTGGAGGCTTCCTAAGCCTCACCTGGGGCCCAGCAGTGGATGGAAGAACAAAGACCGGATGGGCTGGGGAGCCCATCTGGAGCTGGGCAGGATGAGCTCTGTTTCCAGTGAGAAGGGTGCAAAGAAGCACTGGGAGCACGGGTGTGAAGTGCCAGAATGTCTCGAGGTGGCTGTGGAAAGGGTGTGGGATGTCTGGGGGTGGGCAGAGATGGGGAGGGGCGTCTGCAAACACACTTTTTAACCATTTAGTTGCCTCCTGCTGTTCAGGACATCCCAAAAACCTGGCTGGAGTCTCCTGCCTTAAATTAGACACCTCTGCCCCTGCTGCAAGGGGTGCTGGGCTCTGTCTGTCCCAGGGGGCTCGGACCCACTGTGTCACCCCTGGGCAGTCCCGGGGGGCTCAGCCCCACTGTGTGACCCACTGCACAGTCCCGGGGTGCTCATACCCCCCATCGCAGCCTGCAGCATCCCCGGCGGGCTCCATACCCCCATCCCCAGCTGCAGAGTTTGCAGTCTCCCGTACCCACCGCCCGTCCCACGGCTCCGTTGTGCCGGTTCACGGCCCGGAGCCCGGGCGTGCCGCCGCTGCCGGCTCTGGCGGAGCCGTCGGTGAAGGCGGCCCCGAGCTGGAGGCCGTGGCTCAGGTTGTCGCCGCAGCCGCCCCAGCGGGAGCCGAGCGCGGGGGGCTCGGAGGGGCCGGGGCCGCAGGAGCACAGCGGCAGCTCTCCGGAGGCGCAGGAGCGGGCGATGCTCTGCGCCACGGCCGCCGCTGCCAGGGCGTGCACGAAGGCGGCTTCCCGTGTTCCTGCGGAGAAAACAGGGATAAGTGCTTCCTCCCCGCCCGGCCAGACTCTCCTCTCACACATCTCACACTGCGAGGAGTTTCTTTATTTCATCTTGCAGCAGGATAAACCCAAGGCTTATCAAATTTTTAATGTTTTAACCTGCGCCCCCCAGACCCCCGTATTACACTGCCCTATCCAGCCTGTATTCCCACCTCTTCCTCCTTTTTTTTTCCAAAGACTCTGGCAGCTGTTTGAAATGGAAGTTACTGTCTGTCACCTCCCCAAATGGAAGCTGCAGAGGATTAACCCCGTGTAAAGGCAGGATATTTACTCCAAAACAGAAATCCAAGGCAGAACTGCCCCTGGAACGCACTTCCAGCCTGGGGTGCTCCTGGGCAGAGCGGGAGCAGGGACAGGCGGGAGGAGCATCCCTTACCTGTGAGCAGGTCGGGGCCGAAGCCGGGGGCGCGCTGGATGGAGGAGCAGTTCCACCTCATGTCCGCAAAGCTCTGCTGGCACAGGGCCTGTGTCCGGCGGGCAGCCCGGACAATGCTGGGCATCACCTCCAGGTTCCGGCGGCACAGCTGGACCTGCTCCGGCACCAGCAGCCGGCAGTGCTGGCTCTCGTTCCAGGCCACCCCGCTGCCCACCAGCCCGCTGTGGGGAGAGGTGGGGGTCACTGGGGGGCCGCAGCACCCCGAGGAACCCGGGGGGAGCCCCAAGAGAGGCTCCGGGAGGGGAGATCCCCACTCACAGCCACTGGATGGCTGCCGAGAGGCCCAGCTGGCACAGCAGCACAGTGGCAGCGGCAGTGGGGCGGCCCATGGCTGGGAATGGGGCTGGGACCGGGACTGGGATGGGGCTGGGATGGGGACTGGGAGCAGGGCTGGGGCTGGGATGGGGCTGGGATGGGGACTGGGAGCAGGGCTGGGGCTGGGGACTGGGACCTGGGATGGGGCTGGGATGGGGACTGGGAGCAGGGCTGGGGCTGCTCGGCCCTGCCACCCTTTTATAGCAGCGGTGGTGGCGGGTCCTGCCCCCCCGGGGAGGGGGACAAAGGCAGTTTCGGTGCCATTCACAGGGTTAGGGACAAGGAGGGGGGTCCAGCTGTCATTAGCAGTGACTGTTCCCAAACAGCACCTGGGAGGGGGTTGAGGGATGAGCACTGCAGGATGTTCCCCCCAGCGCTGCCAAGGTCACCACGGACCGTGTCCCCATGTGCCACATCCACACGGATTTTAAATCCCTGTGGCAGTGGCGAATCCACCACTGCCCTGGGCAGCCCTTTCCATGAGAAATTTTCCCTAATATCCAACTAAACCTCCCCTGGCACAGCTTTAGGCCGTGTCCTGTCCTGTCCATTTCTCCCTGGGAGCAGAGCCTGATGCCCACCAGCTGCACTCTCCTTTGAGGTCAGCACAGGCCCATAATTTCTATCATTTTTCTTTACAAAAATCTTTAAAAAGCACATTTTCCTTGAGCCAGAGGAGTGCACATCCCTGACCCAGCACTTGGCACAGGCACCGGCCCTGGAAGTGCCAGCAGGAGCTGCCCAAGGTGCCATGGCCAGGGCTGGCACGTGCCTGTCACAAGGTGCATTTCTCGAGATCTCTCCCTCTTACAAGTACAAAACCAAAAGTGCTCCTTGGAGCCCATGAGGAACCAGGTAGGGTGGGATTTTCCCACAGTGGGAGGTGACATTTGAGACAAGCCCAGCTGACCCCAGATTTTGGAATAAGTCACAGGTTGAAACCCACTGTTTAGGCTTTCACTTTCTCCCTGGCGGTGCTACTTCCCCTCTCACTGGAAGGTGCTTTTCCTTGACAGAACCAAACTGAGGGCTGGTTGTCATCCCCTGTGACCTCTCACCTTGACAGGACATGCCTGAATGGCTGATTATTGTCCTCTCGTGACCTTCCTTTGACTTGGGATTGTGTGCACTAAAACCAGGACACGCAGCTTGAACCATTATCCTTCCCAAACTATTCCCTTGGGATGCAAAGGCCACAGCTCATTGTGCTGGAGCAATGGCCCTTGAGGAAGGGTTCCAGGCCACTCCCAAATCCCTAGCAGTTAGGAGGGGATTGGCTAAAGGGCAGAGAGAAAAGAAGGAACACATGGATAACCCAAGTCTATATTCGCTAAACACCAAACCCCATGGTTTGGGCTCTGTCCCCTCTGTCTTCCAGGGAAACTCCTCCTCAGGGTGTGGATGGTGTCTTGTTTTGGGATCTGGAGGACCTCCAGAGAGTTGCCAGGACAACACTGGGGTTGGATGGCAGCAGGGAAAGCACCTGAGTTCCCAGGGGTTCAGAAGCTGTGAGAATGGTTGGGAAAAGCTGCTGGAAAGCAGGAATGCAGAGAGGAACCATTGCAGGATGGGCTGGCAAGAGGGAATTCCCTTCACAGGTGTGAGCAGCACCAGGACAGGGGGTCTTAGTCCCACCCCATCCCTTCCTAGGGGATGGGAGCTTGCCCTGGGAACAGGGCAAGGGAAGCAGGGCCAGCACAGGGAACTGTGACACCACTGTCACAGGCTGCCACCTCCCACACGAGGTATTTTTATCAATCCCTCTTCACAGAAAAGTTTTGCAATGCTCGAGTAGTAGGAAAAACACAAACCCTTCCTGTTAAAGCCCAGAAGGCCCTCCTTTGAATGTCAATTCCTCTTTCTAGCTCAATCCTTGAAACAAGCGGGGGCAAGTTCTAAAAATACCCTTTCCTTCCCCTTCCAGGCTGGGCTGGCTCTGTGGGAAGGAGGGAGGCAGGAGGGGATTCCCAGCCCAGGAGAGGCTTCCCTTCCCCAGCAGGGGCTTCACTGGCAGTGGGGACACCAAAGGGAGCAGGAGAACATTGGGGAAGGTCCCCCCGCCTTGGCCACCCTGGGGACACAGAGAGGGGACAGCTCCAGGAGGGGCTCAAGGGGCAGAGCTGGTGCTGGGTCAGAGCTCCTGGGATGAGGCTTTAGCGGGGGAACAGAAAAGAGCTGTCCGGGATGGCCAAAGGTTGGTGTCCCTCGCTCCTGGGATTCGAACAGGGGCCAAGGCCAACACCTGCGAGTGTTTGTGACCTCATGGGCATGTGGGGTCCCCGTGCCCTGTCCCAGCTCCCAGTGGCCTGTGGCTCCCATGCTCAGGATGGGCAGCTCCAGGGACATTTCAGGGGTTCCCCTGCCCTCAAAGTGTCCCCTCAGACCCCGGTGACCTCGGTTCCCCACCCCACCCTCACTTACCGACCGACCCCGTGAGGAGCCACATCCCTTTGCGTGGAGGCTGTGCCACTGCGGTGACAGTGGCAGTGACGCGGGGGGGGGGTGGCACACGGTCATGTGGCACTGACGTCGTCCTGCCCCATCCCAGACATTGGGGATGAGATCCCTTTTGCTGCTGGACACCGGGAGCATCCTGTCCCCTCACTGGGGACAGCAGGAGGGTCACCCTGGCTGTCAGGAGCCCTTCCTGCCACGGAGCTCTGCTTTCCTTCAGGGAAACCATCGCCTTCCTCTTTCCAGGGAAGAGCACGGGACAGGTACCGAGAACAGGCTGGGGGTGGCAGGGACCTGATTCTGCAGAGCCACCTCCTCCCAGTGTCACCCGGAGCCAGCCAGAGTCCCAAATCTGGGAGCAGGGCCAGCAGACCTGCACCTGCTGTGAGGATCCAGCACGAGGTGACACTTCCCTGTGACAGCGCTGCCTGTGCCCATGGCAGTGTCCCCCTGCAGGCAGCTCGGGCACAGCTGGGAGGGAGGATCCAGCTGTAGAACATGTGGCAGCATCTGTCCCCCACAGCCCAGGGAGGTGACACTGCAGAGGCAGCACGGGGGGGACACGCTCCCCATCTGCCACAGCCTGAGGCGCCTTGGGATGGAGGTCCCAGCCCGGCCAGAGCGCCCAGAGAGGAGGAAAAGTGTCATGAACAACATGCCCGACCTCCCCCGTGGGCTGGGAAGAGCTGCCAGGGAAGCTGTGCCAGTCACGGAGTCGCTGTGGCAGGGAGGGATAATGGGAAGCAGCCCTGCGGATGGGAGGGATGAAGGGTGGTGTCCTGGAGGTGCCAGCAGCCTCTTGTCCCATCCCAAAGCCACAGAGAAAGCGCCACATTCACCAGGAGCACAGCCAGGACATGGCACACGGATGGGGCTCGATGGGATCAAAAGGATTCGGGAACGGGCACTGCAGCAATATCAGGGATAATGAAAGAAATGGTACCTCCAGCAGCCCTCTGGAAGGGGATGTACCTTCAGCTGGGTGAAAGGACACGTTATCTTCCTTATCTTATCAGGATTGGGGAGATTTAGGTTAATTTAGGCTGTCTTAACCCAGAGGAGGAGAAATGCTCTCCCTGCTCTGCCCAGCTGGGGTGGCCTGAGGAGAGAGATATCCCAGGCACTTCTAGGATATCCTTCGGCTCCTGCAGCAGATGAAGCTCTGGATCATCTCCAGAGAAAAAGGAAAAAAAAAAAAAAGGGGGGAAAAGAAAAAGGTGCTGTAATTGAAGGGAGTTGAGGGAAGGTGATTTCCGCCTGGGTGAGTGAAACAGCTCAGTGGAAATTTTTGATAAAAATCTATTCTTCTTTGAAAATGCAGATCCAGGGAAATGTGAAGGCTTTCCACTGGAAAGAATGAGTTTTGCTGGATTTCTCAACTAGTTCTCTAGAAAATTTGTCAATGGTCACAACATTTTAATCACTGCTGCTTTTTCTGTCAGACCAAAATTTACACTCCTGCCGCCTTCCAGCCTGACACGAAAATGCAACATTTTTGGCATCGTCGCTTTATTTGTTCAGAATTTAATATTCTACAGATCTTTTGCCCTCCTTTTGGATCAAGAAAACGCTGGAGATGCCAAGACACGCCTGGGATAGGGAAACCATTTCCCCTAAAGCTCCGGATGAGGAGCAGTGCAGAATTCAGGACAGAGCCCGGATTTCTCTCGGCCTCGTGCTGGTTTCTGGGGACACGAATGTGGTTTGGTGCCACCTCATTGTCCCCTGAGCCAGCACAGGCTCACCCCACGCCCTGCTCCTGGCCAAGCTGTTCCTGGGGCTGGGAGAAAGGCATATTGCCCTCAGTTTCAATTCTTGGCAAAACCTTGAGACCACAACCTGGAATCCCATTTTCCTTAGGCTGGGAAAGCACACAGACATCAGCAATGGTGATAGCCCAACACCATTTCCCCAGCTCCTTTTCCACACCTTCACAGCCCCTCCTTGGCCTGGGAAGTTCTCCCTCTTCCTCCCTTACCCTGGGCTTTACAGAATCCTTAGGGCTGGAAAAATCCTCCAAGATCAAGTCCAGTTATCTGAGAGCCTTTTCTGTGGGGTAAAACCAACCCCAGCATTCTCCCCCCTACTTTCAGTACATTTTCCAGCAGATGCTTCAATCCCCAGAGAAACTCCAAGATCAGCAGCCACTGTCCCCAAGTGCCACCACCCCGAAGGGGTCAACCCCCGCCAGCTGCTGCTCCGCGGGGACACGACACTGCATAAACACGGCTGGGGACACTCAGGATGCCCGAGGCAGCGCCTGGCACCGAGTGCCGGCAGCACATGGTGTCCCTGAGCACCCGGTGGTACGTGGTGTCCCCGCCCGTCCCCAGTGTCCCCGCCCGTCCCCAGCTCCGAGATTAATGCCAGAAGATGCTGGTGGGAGCAGCAGCACAAAGGGCAGGACATCTCCTGGTGACACAGCGGGAAGCACAGCCTGGGAAAGGGTTAAATGAGGGACAGAGGCCACAAAAATGCACCAGAAACAGCCAGTGAAGGCACTCTGGGCCCCAAATGTCCCTGCAGGGTCACCAAGAGCTGGGGCAGGACGCTGGCACGGCATCAGGGATGTGCTGAGCTCACCCACTGCTGTCCCAGCACCTTGGGGGCACAGGACACACAAATCCCTGCCCTGGGGACATTCTGAACTCACCTGGGGACACTGGGAAAGCAGGTCCCTGCTCCAGGGAGCTCAGGTGCCACCCAAGGACAGGGGACCCTGCTGTGGAGAAGCCCCAGGGGGTCACAGCAGCTCCTGGGACACTCCAGGCCCAGAGCCCAGCTGGCTGTGGCTCCCCAGGGACATCAGGTGGGGACAGCCGTGGGATGGGAGAGGACAAGGGACAGCAAAGGACAGGAAGCTGAAGCCCCGACATATTTTACACCAAAAATGCCCTTTTTGCTTCCCAGTAAAACCATGATAAGCTTGAAAGAAAAAAAAAAAAGGAAGAAGAAAATGAAGTAATTGGGATTTTAAGTAACTTCCAAGCCCTTCTGTTCCCACAGCTCCAACCCAGCAGGTGTGTGGAGTGACCAGCTGGGGACTTCCGAGGTGGAACCAAAAGGATGTGAGACGTTAAACGTTTCTCTGCAGCCTCAGTTTTATCCTTCCTGGAGCTGGCCCAGCCCTTCAGGTTCTCCCCCTCTGCCCTGGGAAGCTGGACAGGTCACTCAAGGGACAGATGGACACCACCTCACAGTGACAATCCCACTCAGCACATCCTCCTGCCACCTGCCTGGGCTGGGGTCTGAGCCTCTGCATCGTCCCTGGCTTTGGGGCTGCTCAGAGGGTGCCAAACCCACCCAGGACCACAGCTCGGGCAGCACTTACCGCGTGCTGGGACCAGCTGCCCCTGCCACTGTCACCTCAGGGGTCCTGGCACCGAGGGTGGCACACCTTGTGCTGGCCAGGGACAGCACAGACCCCCACAGACCCCCATTCCCACTATCCCAGCGGGTGAGGACAGTGCAGAATTCCTCCCGGCATCCACAGCAGCGAAAGGCAGCAGAGAGGTGGGCAGGGCTCCACAGAAACCCCCTCCCCACCCCGGCACTGCGAGCGACCGCCAAGCACCATTCCCATTCCCATTCCCATTCCCATTCCCATTCCCAGTCCCTGCCCCCTCCTCCCTGGACTGGGGAATGCTTCAGGAGCAGCAGCCCGGATTTAGCACAGCTATTAAACCTTCTTAAAGCGGCTACTGGGCAAGCTGGGAAACCTCCAGGTGGCCCCAATGGAGACAATTCCCATCCAGCCGAGGTGATGTGGAAGGAGGGCATTGATCGATCCAGCCAGCCCAGGGCTTGGTTCCTTGTGCTGGGTGATGTGAATGTGTGATGGCACCCCAAATTCCATGTTTAATTCCTGGCAGGGATCAGAGGGGATGGGAGAACCTCCCTTCTGGAGAAAGGGATGTGGCCCAGAGCCCAGCGCCCACCATGCTCCCATCACTGCGTTCACAAATCACACAGTAACCAGTGAGACCCAAACCACAATAATATTATTAATATTAATATTGTTAATAATAATTAGAGCTCTGACCGATGGCTGCAGTTCTGGGCTACACTTTGCTGACGCTGTCAGGTAGCCTCTCCTCAGCTGACCCTTCTCCCTTGGGATGGCACTGGGAGACTCTCACCCTGTTGCTCCCGAGTCCCGCACACCCCGAAGCGTTCCCCCCTTTCCTCAGGAGGCAGAAAGCGCCGGCACTGAGGAGGGAAAGGCCCATCAGGGCCACGAGCAGAGCCAGGGAGGCAGTGCCCTTGGGCTGGGGACAGATCCAGTGAGGTGTGCCGGTGATCCTGGCTGAGATATTCCGGCCGTGCTCCTGGAAGGCACAGCGAGCCTGGGGCAGGTCCGGCATGGCCACACCGGCTGCATGCAGCGTGTCCAGCCAGCCCAGCGAGCAGCAGCTCCAGGGGTTCCCGGCCACAGACACGGCCCTCAGGCTGCGGGACCAGCTCCCGAGCTCTCCCAGGGTCTGCAGGTTGTTATGCCGAAGGTCCAGGCTCTCCAGCGGGGCACAGGAAAGCCCCGTGGGCAGCAGGCTCAGCTGGTTGCCCGACAGGTCCAGCACTCGGAGCGTGCCCAGGCATGGCAGCGCTGCCTGGCCCTCGTCCATCTGATTGTCCCTCAGAGACAGTTCCTGCAGGGACAGCTCCAGCCCCCGCAGCGCTCCCGTGGGCATGGACAAGTCCCTGTTTCCCGACAGGTCCAGGGAGAGCAGCAGGGTCTGGCTGAAGGCGTGGGGCTGCAACCTGGAGATGTTGTTCCTGGAGAGGCTCAGGTGCTTCAAGCGAGGCACGTTGTAGAAGGGGGTGCAGGTGTCTCTGGGGGCTGATGTGTGAGAATCCCCTCCCAAATCCCTTCCCATGTTGCTTCCTTGGCTCCCGCAAGGCTGGAGGCTGTTGGAGCCCAGATCCATGGATTCCAGGTGAGGCAGGGAATGGAAGAACCAGCGCGGCAGCACACGGAGGGCATTGCTGTGGAGGTCCAGCGAGCGCACGGACAGCTCCATGGAGCCATTGGAGACAGAATCCCTGGCCACATCCTGGAGGCAGTTCCTAGCCAGGCTGAGGCTGTGCAGGGAGCCCAGCAGGTGGAAGAAGGAAAATGGGAACAGCTCCAGGCGGTTATTGCTGAGATCCAGGTCAGCCACGCGTGTCAGAGCGGCCGCGGGACGCACGGTCCTGTTGAACCTCTCCATCTCCTTGTAGAGCAGGACGAACTCCCTGGGATGGGGCGAGCCTGGGAGCAGGGAAGCAATGAGGTTGTTGGAGAGGTTTAAGTGTGTGAGATCATGGGCTTTGGGGAGCTCTGGGAAAGAGAGGAGTCTGTTATGGCTCAAGTCGAGCACTCGGAGCAGGTAGGGCTCCGCTCCCTCCTTGGAGAAGAAGAGCTCCAGGGCGTTGTGGCTGAGGTTTAAAACTTGCAGCTGCATGAGGCTGAAGCCAGAGATACAGTGGAGAGAATTCAAAGCCAAGTTCAGCACCTCCAGCTCTTCCAGAGGCTCGAAAGCTCCCTCCTGGATCTCCATGATGTAGTTGTTGCTGAGGTCGAGCTGGCGCAGGCGCGGTGAGCTCCGGAAGGTCCCTGCCAGCAGCTTGGTCATCACGTTCCCAGAGAGATCCAGCACCCTCAGGCTGGTCAGGTTGCTGATGTACCAGCTGGCCATGTGGCTCTCCAGGTTATTCACAGACAGGTCCAGGACCTCTATATTCCTGAGCAGATGGAAGGCTTCCCCGTTAGCCAAGTAATTCCGGTCCAGGTGGTTGGATCCCAGGAGGAGCGAGCGCAGCCGAGGCAGCCGAGTCAGGGCGGTGGCTGACACGGCTTCCAGCTGGTTGAAGCACACATCCAGGTACTCCAGCTGCCCGAATCCTGGCATGTAGCTGCCTGACAGGTTTTGGATGAAGTTGTTGGAAAGTTCAAGGTACTTAATTCCTTGGCCGAGCTCCTTGGGAAACTTCCGCAGGCCAACTCCTCTGCAAGACGCCTTCGTGGGGCTCTGTGGAGAGACAGGGGAAGAGTGAATGCGGGGAGGCTACAAATCACAGCTCCAGGTGAGCCAAATGCTATCCGAGATGGGCATGAGAAGTGGGAATGAGCCCTGCTCCCCCTTCCCAAGCCCAGCTGGTCCAGAGCATCCCTGTTTAGGCAGAGGAAGGGCGCTGTGTAGGCTCCACCTTTCCTCTCGCTCTGGTTTCCTCTGGAGTTGGGAACTCCAGATCCTCCTGGAGTTGATTTCTTTCTGGGGGAACAAAAACCTGCTGTTCTCCATCCAGGCTCCCAAATGCCTCACCAAAATCCATCGGAATCTCTGCACTCCATCCTCTGAGCACCTCAGGTATGGCAGGGACATGGGAGCCACTGGATGCCAGGGACCAGCTCAAAGGCAGGGAAACAGAGAAGCTGGGAAGGGTAAAGAGATGGAGGCTGGAGGGAGGTGAGAGCCACAGGGAGGAATCCAGCGGGATGCTGGAGCCATCCCAGCCCAGGCGCTGCTTGGAAAACAGCCTTACCTGCCGGCACAGCGTGGGGCTGGGCCTCATCTCGGGGCTAGCCCGGGCTCTGAGGATGGACGGGAGCAGCCAGAGCAGGAACCATCCCCGTGCAGCCCAGAGCATGTTGGGCTGCGGGCGCTGCCAGCCCCGTCCCGCTCCTGCGGCGTCGCTGGCAGGCTGGGCAGGAGCCAGGCTCTGTATAAATAGGCTTCAGGATGGGATGGGGGAAGGAGATAAGGCATGTGGGTGTTCGTACTACGGAAGTGGGAAAAGAAAGACATCAGCTCGCAGAGGGGGAAAAACGGCACAAAGCCACAGGGAAGGGAAAGAGAAACGCAGGATGGGGAGGAGGGAGCTCAGGTGACCGGCTGGACCCGCTGTGACATCAAATGCCAGGAGGCAGAGGTGGCACGTGGGAAAGCTGAGAGGGTTTGGGGGAGTCTCTCTGTGCCAGGGACAGGCTGTGCCAGCTCCCGGGACACCAGGGACAGCTGGCGAGGGCTCTGCAGCCATCCTGAGCCAGGGACAGCTCCTGGCTGGGGGATCACCTGACTGTCGCACCCAGGCAGTGACATTCCCTCCCCATCCCGGTACAGCCCAGCCGAGGGGACTCTGCCCCTCTCGGGAACAACAGCTCCCCAGGGCTCACCGCCCCTTCCCAGCGGGATGTGCAGGGCTGGAATGCCCTCCCCCTCCTTCTCTCCCTCCCCAGGGATCTGCGGTGTGCAAACTCCTCGCTGTCACACCCCGTGTCCCCACCTGGGCTGCCGGGTCACCTCCTGGCCCAGGGCAGGAAGCAGAAGGGAACTGTCCCTGCGAGCTCCAGGTGGGATCTGCGCACCCGGAGCTGTGCCCCACCCACAGGGACTCTCTTTTTGTGGTGGCACCTCCGTGTCCTTGTGCCACCGAGTGCTGACACACTCCTTGGGGACACGTCCCTCATGCTTCACGGGTCACTGTCCAAAATGCAGAGTTTGGGGTCTTTTGGCTCAGTGTGCCCAATTCCATCCAAAGGAGCAACTCCAGGCTGCTGAGGGGTTGTCCGAGGATGTGAAGTTTCAGCCATGGAGCTCGTGCTCTAATCCTGGAGGTGTCTGGCAGGAAAAAAATAATATACAGACATAAAATGCATAAATAAATATAGAATACATATATATATATATACACACACACACACACACACAATTGCACATCTGGAATGTTACACCTCACCCTCTGACAGCTGGCGTGGTGGGGCACACTTTGTCACCTCGGGGTGTGGCTCAACCTCGAGCTGGCCTGGTGTCCCCAACATCCAGGGCAGGCAGGACAGTGGTGACAGGCCAGGGAGCCTCACGGTGCCGGAGGCAGCTGTGAGCACACAGCACATCTGTGCAGATGTGAGCCCCTGCCAGGGAAACACTGACCTCTGGATGACCCTCCCAAAAGCAGAACCGGCCCCGGGAGCGCTCCAGCCCAGCGCGTCCAGCCCTGCCACGCCTGGGGAACCCTGGCCTGTCCCCCTGCACCCCAACTGCTGGGCATGGGTCTGCATGGTGACACAGCCCCTGTCATCAGCTGAAAAGTCCCTGATTTGGATCAGGGACTTCTGCAGAGAATCACTGGGCATTTGCATCCCAAGGCTGTGAATTCCCTTTGCCGGAGCACCGCACGTGGATCAGACCCGGCAAACACCGAGAGGCTTTTCTTGGATCGTGATAAAGGCAGAGTGAACCACAGGGCACGAACAGGGACAGATTGCTCCTGAAACCAGCCATCCTGTGCTTCTTGGCCTCCCTGCCCTCCGCGCTGGCTCCCAGGGCTCCAGAAGGATCTGTGGGAGAGATTCCCTGCTCCCCCTGAGGCTTTTGTGGGAGAGGTCTCCAGAGGATGTGAAGAACGAGAGCAGCACTGAGGTGCGGAGGAAATGGGGACAGAACCACCTCCCATGTCATATCCATGCCATGGATGACAGAGCTCCAGCCTGGGAGCAGAAGGATACCTGGTTATCCATCAGATCTGTCCTTCCTTCCGCGCATTCCCAGGGCATCGGGAAGGTGACTCCTGAGCAGCTCTGACCCCGATGAGGGGATGGTGCCTGTCCCACCCCTGAAGGATGGAGGTGTCCCCTCGCCCAAGCACAGCCAATTCTCTGCTGTGGCCGTGCAGACCTTCCATGGGAGCTCCTGGTGTGGCTGGGGAAGGCCATCCCACAGGGAAGAACACCGGGAGCAGGAAAAGGCTGTGTTCGCCAAGGCCACCGGCAGACAGCTTTTCTCTGCTCTCCAGCTCTAGTTCCATATCTCCAGCTCACACTTTCTTCAGTGTGAGCACCAGAAAAAGCCTGTTAACACATTCCACGCAGGAATTGGTCCCTCCTGCCCTCCTCCAACACCCCGAGCACACATCAGAGGGGACAGCCACACTCTGGCCTTTTACAGAGCAAAGGGATTCTCCCTCTGCCTCCCCCTGCCCGCAGCCATGGAGCACATCCCAGATCCTGCCAGTGGGGGACAAGGAATGCAAACTCCATCCCCGGCTCTCCCAACCCCCCGTTATTTATGGCTGCCCCCAGCCTTGCTGCTCAGGCCTGTTCTAAAGCAATCCTGTTAACGATTTGCTTCATGTTCTCACTGTACACAGTTGTCCCGCTTCATTCTTGTCACAGGAACATGTCCCTCTTAATCCATTTGAAAGGAAAGAAAACCACAAAGCCCAGTGAAGAGCCCCCGAGGCTCTTGCCCATCCCACATGTCGAGGCTGAAGGGAGGAGAAGCCACTAAAAAGCCGGAGCAGCCCATTTGTCACGCAGTTGTTTCCCAAAGCGCGCGGCTCCTGTGAATAGCGAGGCCGCGGCCAACGCCACAGCCCCGAGGAATTTTTATCTCCCAATAACTGCAACACTTGGCAAGGGACATCACTCGCTAGGGATGGAGCCAGGAATGCTTCAGGCGGGGTGGACCCTCTGTGGCCACAGCACAGTGCTGGGACACGTCCCCACCACGTCCCTGCAGGTGACCATGAGCCACCTCTGCACGGAGCCATCACCGAGGTCATGGAATCACAGGATTCTGCTGGGAGGGATCTTATGTATCAAACAGTGCCACCCCCAGCCATGGGCAGGGACACCTTCCACCATCCCAGGTTGCTCCAAGCCCCATCCAAACTGGCCTTGGACACTTCCGGGGATCCAGGGGCAGCCACAGCTTCTCTGGGAACCTGTGCCAGGGCCTCCCCACCCTCACAGGGAAGAATTCCTTCCCAATATCCCACCTAACCCTGCCCTCTGGCAGTGGGGAACCACTTCCCTTTGTCCTGCCATTCTAGGCCCTTGTCCAAAGTCCCTCTCCAGCTCTCCTGGAGCCCCTTTAGGCACTGAGGTCCCCAAATCCTTCCCTGCTCCAGGCTGAAGATGTCACCTCAGGACTTGTCCCCTTTCTACACAGGCTGCAACTCCACTCCCATCCTGAAAGCACAAACAGGCTCTGGAAAGAAACACAGGGAAACAAAACCCCAACCAAGCCGAGCAAGTGTGAGCCAAGGGCTGACACAACAGAGCAATTTGTGCCTCTGCCTCAGCTCCAGAGCATCTTATGGCTTTAGGTCTCCCCAGCTGAGGGGAGGTAACGGGACAGAGTTGCTCAAGAAGCCAAAAGAAACAATAGTGTCCCATCTCCTCTATTAGTCACCAGAAATCAAGTTATGACTAGACTCAGCAGGGCTCAGAGAAAAGAAAAAGTGGTGACTTCATGCTGGACCAGATTTTAAAATCCCATTTTTTTTCCTTTGCTAAAGTCTCCATCACCACTTATTTTAGGTAGGAGGGTGCCAAAAGGAAAGGGGTGGGGGGGAGGAAGGCTAAAAACCACATCTAAAAGCAGGACAGTTGCTATTAAAACAGAAAAAAAAAATTTCCTGTTTGAATATTTTATTCTTAAACATAACAAACTTCCTCCGAGTGTTGTCACAAGTACTTGTGGCTGCTCTACGTGGCTCGGTGAAGCCTGTAGAAATGTGTTCTGGTTTGCAAAATATTAATTAAAAAGAACAAAACAATCCCCCCCCCAAAAAAAAAACAAAACAAAAAACC
>VZRL01005061.1:819381-877618 GCA_013397895.1 Origma solitaria
AAAAAAAAACAAAACCAAAATACCCCCAACCCAACTCAACTTGCTGTAACAGCAGCAGTACTTGAAGGCAGCCCCCGCTGGGGCAAGGTTACCTCTGGGGTAAGGGCAGGAGCTGAAAGGAGCAGAGGCCTGGACCCGGGAATCGGCGTTTTCTTTGGGATTTGGTGGTTTCTGGAATGTGGAGGCAGTTTCCTATCTAAGCCTGCTCTAGTTATTCCTCTTCCTCTCGCACTTCCTGCTTTTGCTTCCAAGCTCTAAGTCGAGGCACTTTTCCTCCTCTTCCTGAGGATGAATGTAAACACCACTGACCCTGTCTCGCCCACCTCCCCTCGCCCCCCCACCCCCCCCAGCTCCCCCCGGGCAAGNNNNCAGCTCCCCCTGGGAAGGCAGGAAGCCTGACCCCCCTTGCTGGCTGTTGTTAGCGTGCACGAGCAGGAGCCCGCCTGGGATTTGGGACAGGAGTCCATGTCCTCCCGCTCCCGCCTGGGATGCTCTTGCCAGCGCAGCATCCGAGCAGAGCCCCCCAGCTCTCCCACCAAGCCTCGTGTGAAGGTCACAGAGCAGAGTATCAGTGCAGTAATACTTGAAATACTGAGACAAGGCACACCCAACAGCCCTTCCTCCTCACAACGCTCTCCCCACCAGCTTTTTGGTTTGATCCGAGTTCTCCCCGCGAGTCACAGAGGGCAATTGTGCTTCCTGCATTCACATATAGGAATAAATAGCTCTGGATCAGTTTCCTTTATGGCCGGATTACAGAACCCCTGAAATACTGATACGCTTTATGAACAGCAGCACTGTGCAGTTCCGTGGGTATCCTTGGCCACGCCAAGTTCCTCTCTAGGATGCCGGCGCATCTCCCAGGCGGATGGCCCCAAAGAAAGTCGTGTGCTTGCTCATGTTGATGGAGATGTCAGCGTGGACCATCTTGACGGCGATCTTCTGCCTGGCTTTGAGCAGGCACACCCCGGCCGTGTAGCACGTGTTGAAGTTGGTCTTGCCGGTCTCGATGCTCCGAGTGCATTGCAGAAAGGGCTTCTCGTCCACCACCACCTCATAGCTGGCGAAATCAGTGAAGTTGATGTAGTAGACCTGGTGTGAAGCAGGGAGAAGAAAGGTGTCAGGGAGGGGGTTGGGGTGTGGGGGGCAAGTGCAGGTCCTGGGGTGTGTGCAGCCCCTCCTGGCCCCAACACCTGCGCTCACAGGTGACTTGTGCGGGGCAGGAAGGACCCCAAGCCAACCAGGAACCTCTTTTATTCCGCTTCAGACTGACCCGAGCATGCAAAACCCCCTGAATCCATGTGCCTAAGGCTGAGCTACCATCCTGCTTATTCCAGGGAAGTGACGCACCTGCACAGAGCCATGCAGGGCCCCCTGTGTGCAACAGCTTCTCATCCCACACACAGATAGACACAGTCCACTGAAGGCCTCTTGCACTTACCTGGCCAGTCCTGCTTCCTGGTGCCAGGAGCTTCATTTAGTGGTGACATCAGAACTGCCCTAAGGTGGATGGGGAGCTGCCTCCTGGGTGACTGGACTCGGTGCTTGCACAGGCACGAGCTATCACAGGGAAAAGGCTCTCCCAACCTCCACAGCTTGGAAGGAAATCACCTCACAGTGTTTCTAGTGATTGAACTCCCTGATTCCCAAGGCCCTGTGACTCCACTTTGTCCTCACTTAACCCTGTCCCACACTCTGATTCCAAAGAACTGCAGGAGGAAGACCTGCCCAAGAAGAAGTCAGTCTCAGGGAGCTGCTTCTTCCTGAGAGGAAATCCAGCCCTTTTGGAGGCAGGAGCTGCACAACCCTGAATCCCTTTTTTTTTTTTCTTCATGGACCACAAATGACAAGGCTTCAGTGGCACAACACTGTGGCCAGCAATCAGCATCAAGCACTTGGGAAACAACTATACTTTGGTCCATGTGGAGTTATATTTTCTGTCCCCATCCAAACTGGACATGTATCACCAATTCCATGGAAGAGCTCCTGACATCCACTTCATCCCAGAGCCAGAGCTGGGATGGAGCTACATGGAGCAGATGGAGGCAAACGGAGTCACCTGGGCTGGAACTTGGCCAAACCACCCGGGCTGGGAGTCCAGAGTGACCCAGCTCCAAAATAACCACACATGACCAGCGTTTGGCTCTTTTAAAGCACTGAGCTCAGACTCCTGTCTGAAGGGAGGTTTGGAAGGGTCAGGCTGCCTGGATAACTGGAGAGATAACGCCGGGATTGGTGGGTGTGGGGTGTGCTTTCAGTGACTAATCCCTGCTGGGCGGTGTCCCGGCGGTGACAGGGGTGTGCCACTCCTCCCCACGCCCATCCTGAGCTGAAGCGGTCACAGCTCCACACGAGCTGTTGGCATTTGGTTGTTGTCTGGAGCCCTCTCGTGGTTCATGCAAGGCTTCCACCGGAACACAAGAATAGGAGGAGTTAGCCTAGGACCGTACTCACTTCTACCTGACTATAGATGAAGTATGTGCCGTCCACCAGTACCTCCAGCTCCCCACTGCGGGCATGCAGCTTAAACACCTTGGGGTTCAGAGTGATGCGAGACCAGTCATTGAGGACTCCACCTGAAAGATCTCAGTATGAGAAAACGGCGGTCACTCAGTACCCGTCAGGAGGAAAAGCGCAGGAGCAACACAAACACAGTCACAGCACGACAGAGAGCAGGGAATTCAGAGGGAAATCCCAGGATTCCATGCTAGGGAGTGGGAAAAGGCACTCCTGTCTAGCTCTGAGCGCACCATGGCTTGTGGGGTCACCTGTGCCCCCAACCCTCCGTGTTCTCATCCTCAAAACCCAGCGCAGGGCCTGTTGTACTCTGCTTATCGCAGGGCTGGACATGGACCTGCCTCGTCCTGATGCTGCAGCTGAGCTCATGGGATCCCTGTCCATGGAACCACCATGGAATGATTTGGGTGGGAAGGGACCTTAAAATCATCCCATTCCAGTCCCTTCCATGGGCAGGGATACCTTCCTGTATCCCAGGTTGCTCCAAGCCCTGTCCAACCTGGCCTTGGACACTTCCAGGGATCCAGGGACAGCCACAGCTTCTCTGGGAACCTGTGCCAGGGCCTCCCCACCCTCACAGGGAACAATTCCTTTCCAATGTCCCATCTGAATCTACCCTCTTCCAGCTTAAAGCCATTCCCCTTGTCCTCCATCCCTTGCCCCAAGCTCTCCTGGAGCCCCTTTAGGCCCTGGAATGGACTCCGTGGAGCCTTCTCTTCTCCAGGCACAAGGAGACCAGTGAGGGTCACATGATTGATTTTAATTCTGTTGTTCCTTGACTTCACCGTCCCTGACTTTGCAATTGGGATGATTTTTACAAACCCTCTGCCATTCCTAAGGTTTTTAAAAGCCAAAATAACAACGAAGTAGGAAATTGCATCATATCACAACACAGTAAACCCTAACTGGGGTCCCTCAACATGGGCAGGGATTTATGGATCCACCAGCCTTTGGCACTGGGAAAAATGAACATGGGCAGAGCTCTGCTCCCTGGATAGACCCAGGGACAGACTTTGCTGTGAGCCCCAAACAGAGCCAATCTCTGTAGGTGCCTCAGTTGATCAAATCCCACTCTTTTCCTCCCAGTCTCCATCTGCCTCTCCTCTCCCTGCCCCCAGCTGGAGCCCGCCAGGCTGGCAGCTGGACAGCATTCCTGGCTCCAGCTCTGGATTGTTCCCGAGCAGCAGGGAAGGACACTCACAGGGCATTCCCGCTCTTAGAGAGCAGCGTTCCCTCTGGAAACCCTCAGCATTCCCCGTAATGAAGGGATAATTGCTTTCTGAACGTAAGCAAGCAGCATCTTTTCCCTCACATTGTTCCTGGGAACGGGCGGTTCCCTTTTAATTTTGGGGAGCTGTAAGCACACGTCCCTATCCATGAGAAATTCCAGCTGCCACTGCTCAGGCCTGCTGAGAGGGAAAGCTGCCTTCCCACAGAAGCAGTGGCCAGCCCTCCTCATATCCCATGTGTGAGGCAGGAATTCGTGGACAGGGATCCTGCAGCCCCTTCCTGCTGCACCCACCCTTGGGAGCCGCATCCCTCCCAGTCCGGGAGTGGGGGATGGATGGATGGAAGTGGTCCCTGGAAGCTGCATGCGGGGACTCAGGGAGGGGACAATCCAGCTCCTCTCCAGCACAGCCAGAGCAGGGAGGCAGGAGGTGATGAATGAGCCCCAGCTGTTGGCAGGGAGAGCAGGAACTTGAGGAGAATTTGGATGGGGATGTGGAAAGGAGGAGGAGAGCAAGGAGCTGTCTGTGGATGGAAGTGGCTTGGCAGGATCTGGGATTGAAGGCTGTTGGTGGGGACAGAGGTGCTCAGGGGATCCCAGGAAGAGCTCAGTGGACACTTTTGTGTCCTCACACCACTGTGCCCTCCCTGCCTTAAATTCCTGGGAAACTGGAGGAAAATGGGCAAATAGGGACGAGGCAGGACGAGGATCCGCTGAGGGATTAAAATAGAATGGGAAGAAAAAGGCTGTCATGGAGGGGCTGGGGAGGCACAAGTTGTACCTGGAGATCAGGGAGAAAGGAGATTTAGTGGGACAGAATTACTGGGATGTTCAGGATAGGGATAACCTGGGAGATAAACTGGAGCTCATGGGCAATGGGGATGGAGACTCTACACAAAACTTCTCAGGGGGTCTGGGCAGGGCTTTTGGAGGGCAAGGATCCTGGGAGCTGTGCTCTGGGATGGATTGGGATCCAGCTATGAGGCCATGGGTGCAGGGATGATCTGGGAGCTGTGCTCTGGGATGGATTGGGATCCAGCTATGAGGCCATGGGTGCAGGGAAGATCTGGGAGCTGGGCTCTGGGATGGATTGGGACCCAGGAATTCTGTGGGTGCAGGAGGGGCTTCTGCCAATATCCCACCAGTACCCACCAATATCAAGAGATCCTTACCATTCTTCACTTGGATTGCTGAGCCTTGGCCTTGGAGATGGACCACAGCTGGCTGCAAGGGAGAGCACAGGGATTGAAGATGAGAGGGAAGCACTGCGCCAGTCCACAAAAATCCCCCCCAAAGCTGAGTTTTTCCCTGGGAAGATCAACCCACCTGGATGTCTCTGGAGCCGGCCTTGTCTGTGGTACCTGCAAAAGGCAATTCCACATCGTTGAAGAGGAAGGTTGAGTGAAAAATCCCATAAACAAAAATTCTTTTATCCCAAAATAAACCTTAGACCCTCATATAAATCACTTTTCTTACCCCATAATAACCATTAAAGGCCCATATACATAAAACTTCTCCTACCCCATAATAACCATTAAACCTCTGTTCTAATAGGAGGAGGGGTATGGGGTGCAGGTAATATTAAAATACACTAAACATAAGTATTAAATAGAAAAAAGTATTAAAAATACATAAAGAAAAACATTCATCCTACATTTCCCTATTTTATTCCTGGCATTTCTGTCCAACCGT
The DNA here is from genome assembly GCA_013397895.1 of Origma solitaria. Classification (NCBI taxonomy): domain Eukaryota; kingdom Metazoa; phylum Chordata; class Aves; order Passeriformes; family Acanthizidae; genus Origma; species Origma solitaria. Next base: position 824,819 of record VZRL01005061.1, read on the forward strand.
CAAAATTCTGTGTTATTCAATGGGTTCCCACTAAAAGGAAAAATTGCACAACCCATTCCCTGATCCACAGTGGGAATAAAACCTCTTGGCTGCCAAGATGCCAAGTTTCCCTCTGCAGGTCATTCATTGCATCTCCCTTCTCCGGGTGCCAAATCCTAATTACGGAGGAGATGCCTGTGGCAGCACAGCACAGAGCTGAGGGGCTCCTGCTGCTCCTGGCCTCAGCTCGGGCCATTTAGAGCCACAGAATCACAGAAATCCAGGATGGTGTGGGCTGGGAAGGACCTTAAATCCTGCCCAGTTCCACCCCCACCCATGGGCAGGGACACCTTCCAGAGGTTGCTCCAAGCCCTGTCCAGCATGGCCCAGGACAAGTCCAGGACGTTGTGCCATCGGATCCGGACACTCCGGTGGCATCTCCGGCATTCCCGCCTGCCCAGCTCGGAGCAGAGGGCACGGACGGACCCTTACCTGAGGGGCCCTGCACTCCCGGGGGTCCCTGAGGGCCCGGCGGGCCAGGGGGGCCGGGCGGTCCCATGACAGTTGTGCCTGGAATCCCAGGGATGCCGGGAATGCCGGGGGGACCCTGCGGCCCAGGAGGCCCTGGTGGCCCTTGGGGACCGTTCGGTCCTGGAGGACCAGCCTTTTTACCTGGAAAACACAAGGACAGGTGTTACTGGGGCTGTGGAGGAGCCTCAGGACAGCCGGGGGGTGTCCCACAGCTCCACACCATGAGGACAACGCTGCCAAGAGGGCAGGACCAGGTCACCACCCCGAAGGCTCCTTCCTGCTGGGAATTACATTCAAACGAGGCACGGGGGCTCTCTGGGGCCCCCCAGGGATGGAGTCAGTCCTCAAATCTCATGCCCTGGAGTTGGTCACATCCCTACGGATCCAGGATAATCTCTGGATACAGTCAGGGTGCTCCTACAGCACATTCCAATGCACCCAGCCCAGGCTGGAGTGTTAAAGTCCAGATGAACCACTCCCAGTTTTGATGGAAAACAGGGATAATCTTTCCTACCTGTTGCACATTAGGATTAGATGATCCCCATGGCTTGGTCTCCTCCAGAGGGCAGTTCAGAGCTGAGCTCCAGCTCCTCTCCAGCATTGCTGGCGGAGCCCCTGTGCTGCTCGTGCCTCAGAATAGTTCAATATTTTGGGCTTTGCATGGAGGGAGGGGCTCGGGAAGGAGTAATCCTATCCAGGGGATGGAAGCACTGGAGAATTGTTAAAATCACAGAATCCCTGAGTGGTTTGGGTTGGAATGGACCTCAAATTCCACCCAGTCCCAGCCTATGGCAGTGACACCTTCCACTCTCCCAGGCTGCTCCAAGCCCCATCCAAGCTGGCCTTGGACACTTCCGGGGATTTTACCACCCTCATGGTAAAAACCTTCTTCCCTACCATGATCCTCAAACACCTCACATGTCCCAAGCAAGAGAAATGGCACCACCACATCAGGAATGATTGTGCATACATACAGTGGGATGAAACAAGGTTTGCAGGGAGAGCTTGGTCCCTGCTCTCCTGATTTTCCACGTCCCTGACAAAAATTATGTTCTTTTGATGTAGTTTTTTAAATGCCACTTTGGAATAGCTTTTCTGCCAAGGAGCATAAACAGAGCAAAATCGCTTCAATTGCTGCCACAAGGTCCCCAGTAGGACAGAATTAAACTCATTTTTAGTGACAGCAGCAGTTGGGATATGAAATTATGGTTGTTGGAATAGTTTCCAACTACATTTATGTACTTGTTTCTCTACTAATATCCATCTTTGTAACAGACAGAAGTGTAAGGAAAAATCCATCTCTTTCAGCACAGGAGTGGGAATCTCTGGACGGCCACTAGCCAGGAGCAAGGGCACAAGGACATCAGGGTGGGACAACCATGGGCGAACTTTAAATGTGCAGAAAATGAAGTAAAAATAAGCAGGAGTGAGTAAAGTGACACTGCTGTCCTACAAAAAGTGGGAAGAGGCTTCAGGGGAGAAATCACTACAGTGATATTTTGATTTTTCTGATTTCCAGATCAGCAGTCATGACTTCCCATCTGAGCTGGCCACAAACCAGCCTTCCTCTAATCCAGCACTCCTCCTCCTCCTCGGGATGATGCCGTGCTTTGGAAATGATCACCTTGAACCACACCCATTTCTCCTAAATCACATCAAACGCCTCTCAGTGACGCCCCTCCCATCCAGGCCGTCCCAAGGCAGTATGCAGACAGGGAGTTGGGAATGCTGCTGCTGTCACTCCAGGCTTCCCTTCCCCAGAGGGATGCACATCACAGCTGGTTTAACTCATCTGCCTCCGAAATCTGCTCTGCTACTCAGGGAGCTGCTGCTTGAGCAGTGACACAATCGCTCATCCCAGCGACATTTCTGCGCCTTCCCCTCCTTCAAGGCATCCCAACCACTTCTCTGCATTAACAAACCTCACAAGACAAAAAAATATTCAATTTACTGTCTGATAGCTCCCTTATCAGGTCTCCAAGGAGGGTCCCAGCACCTAAATCCCAGCCTGCCGAGTCTGCCATGTCGGTACCCATGGGCTCCGAAACTCAGAGCAGGCACAAGCAGGGAGTCCTCCATAATCCTCGCTCATCTAACAATGAACTGGGACTCTAAAAAGAATTAAATGTGACAATACCATAAAATTAAGCTATTTTATACAGCTGTATGCAATCCAGCTCCATGAGATTGCCCTGCCCTTCTGGAATTGCTCCGGAGGCTGCAGCCATCAGTTGTTATTTGTTGGGCTGATTGAACGCGGGTTGAGCTTTGTTAGGACAAACTTCTCCAACATAAAATTTTATGCTGCTTCTCAGAGTAAATACAAATGAAGTTGCTAAGTGTGGCCTGTTCCCACCTCTCAGCTGCGGCTCTGGAGTTTGCATCCAAGGATTTAAGCCATTTGATGTGCTCTTACAGTAGCACAGACATGGAAAACTCGGCTGCTTGGATCCTTGGATTCACTCAAGCTCCTGGTAGTAAATGTGGGACCTTAAGTATGGGATCATAACTGTGGGACCGTAACTGTGGGACCCTAAGTGCTCCCAGCAATCCTACAGAAACAAGGACGGCATCAGGAACCCCCCGAACAGAGCTGCCTGAACAGGATAAATCCCAACAATCCACTGCAAACTTCCTGAGGAGCATCATCAAATCCACAAAATCCCTGAGGGCTGAGCAACACTCAGAACAGGATCATAAAATGGTAATTCTGAGGTTAACACAAGGAAAAGTGGGATGCAAATTCTGTCCATGCTGAGTTTGGTGGGTCTGAAGGAGAATCCAAGCCACAGGTTGGCAGGGTCGGCATGAAAACCAAGGCTGGCAAACAGCAAAAGCTCCTGGTATTTGGTACTGACTGAATTAAACTCTTCAATTACAGAATATTCAGGATTACTTCTGTACAGCATAATTAACTTCCTTCAGTGCTTAAGGAAGTCTTAAGGGGTGCTTGTGGGTGTTACTCCTGCCTTTCCTAGAGAGGGAAGCTGCCATTGGTTTCTCGTTCGTGTTGGCCAAAGAGAACTCACAAAGAACAGAAAGGAAAATTCAGTTAAAACTCCAACTTACCCTTTTTCTTGTTTTTCACTGAACTTGGACCTACAAAGGGAAAAAAACAAGAAAATTAGTGAAATTCAGGGATCATTTCATCCAAGAATATCCCCATTGCCATTTCATTTTCCAAATGGACAATGGATGTATTTGTGGCCTGTGCAGCAGCACAGGAATGGTCTCAGCTGAGAACAGTAACCCAAATTTCAGAGCATCACAGAGTGGTTGGGGTTGGAAGGGACCTTTAAAGATCATCTGGTCCAACCCCCTGCTGACTCCTTGTGAGCCAAGTTGTTTAAAAATAAGAATAAAACACTAAAATACCACAAAAGCAAAGAATTATTCTGAACTGGCTGTTTGAAACAATGGGAACCCAAACCTCCTGAGCATGGAGAGAAAATATTTACAGTGAAGCTGAGAAATGACAGGACTTTGTGAGCAGAGGCTGAAGTGTGAAACATGTTCCACTGCTTCCCCAAGAATTCATCACAGACGGGAATGAACTGCAAAAATCCCTCACTGTTCATCAGGGAAATCCCTCTAAAACCTGGGGTTTAGCACATCAATGACTGAAATCACCTTTAACGGAGATAAAATTATAACCAACTGAAGGTAATGAGGTTGCTTTGAGTCTCAGGGGGTGGGGAAAGATAAATTCCCAACAGAAGAACCTTTTTCCCACGGATAGTTAAGGAAAGAGAGGAAAAGGACCAGAGAAATACCCATTGACCTTACTGATACCTTTCCAACAGGAATATTGGTTTTCCAACATTGTGCTGTTGGATCATGGGAAAATGATGGTATTATCTACAAAAGGCATTATCTATCCATAAAAGACATGATCACCAAATGGTGGTATCTATAATTTTAGAGGGAAATTCTTCCCTTCCCTGTGAAGGCCTGGCACAGGCTGCCCAGGGAAGCTGTGGCTGCCCCTGGATCCCTGGAAGTGTCCAAGGCCAGGCTTGGAGCAACCTGGGATAATGGAAGGTGTCCCCACCCACGGGGATGAATGAGCTTTAAGGTCCTTCCAACCCAACCCATTCTATGATTCTATTATCTAAATGACAATTTCTGCTAATTCACTATTTTAAATAATATTTTAATAGTATTTTTTTTATAATACTCACAGGTTGGACAACACATGGGTTCCTAATGAGACCATCCCAGTGTCCCACATCCACCATCCCAGGAAGCCACACCAGAGTGCAAAACCTTTTAGGCTGGGCAACCAGGCTCCTGATTTTGCACTTCTGAGTCCTCATTGTAGTCACCAGCCAGTGAACAACACTCAAAGAGAAAAAAAATCCCACTTAAAGATCCCAGCCCATCCCAAACCAGCGAGACGCGAGCGGCTGTGCCTCGGCAGCCCTCGGAGTCACGAGAGTTTATTTCATGTTCCATAGATCCCACCATTAGCACCAGAACCAGAGTGAAAGTACAAATAGCTGTGGCCAGCCAGACACATTTGGGCTGGCTGGATCCAATTAGCTTCAAAGATGACTGGGAGGAATGAGAACCACATGGGATGTCAATGTTCGCAGTCTATATTACAACACACGCATCTGTTCCAGGCACGGCAGAGAGAGATGTTATGGATCTGCAAGTGGAGCTTTCGACAGACACAAAAATATTCCTGACATGAGGGGGGAAAAAGCCAGGATTATTAAGCTTGGGAGCTTCTGAGTCTCTCTGGGGTTTGCATCTGTTCGCCTCCCGAGAGCAGGGGGGGATTGTTTAATTGGAGCTGAAGCTTCTGATACAGCAGAATTTCCCTCGGTTTGCTCAAAATGGGAAGTTCATGAGCGATTGCTCTGTTTAGTTTAAAGTGGTAATAAATTACTGAGTCTAAGCTGAGAGCCACCAAAATTTCAGATCAATATTCTGCTCAGAACTAAAGGTGCTGAGGCACAAGGCTTGAAAACTTGGCTTGATGGATGTTTCCCCTTTGCACATTGATGTGCAAAGGAGAAAAATGGTAATCAAAAAATCCTTTCTGCCAGCTTCTTCAGAGGCCACAACCCAATATTTAAGCATTAAACTTGTTAAAGTATTTTAAAATACTTGTTTGAATACTTAAACTTGTTAAAGGAAGGGGTTGAACACACAGATAATATCATTACATATAATGGATGCCCCATCCCTGGAAGTGTCCAAGGCCAGGCTGGACTGGGCTTGGAGCAACCTGGGACAGGGGAAGGTGTCCCTAACCTTGGCAGGGGAATGAGGTAAGCTTTAAGGTCCTTTCCACCCAAACCAGCCTGGCATTCCATGATTTATTTGACCCACTGGTTACCTCTAAATTGATGGTTAAATACTTACAAGTTATGCAAACCTGAGTCTTTCCCAGACTCTTCTCCCATGCTGCCAATCTCACCTCCCCATCCCATTCCTCCTGTGGAGAGGCCCCAGGACTCAGAGCCTGTTACCCAACTCAGGTTTATTTATTGTAGTTTCATGCAGGCTTTGATTCCAAGGATGGTCTAAGAGAAAACACTGATTTTTTCTGCTCCAAGATGTGGATCACAGGTGCATTCACCGTGTTCCTCCACTGTACAGGAGTATAAAAAACCAAATTACAGGGTATCTTTTGCTGATCTGGGGCCTACAGATCTGTGACCTTCATGCAGAAGGAAACTAGCTTGACTTGAAGAATTCCTGACTGATCAATGTCTCCCATCCCTGATTTCAGGGACTTTGCCATGCTGCAGTTGAGGATTTTTTTGAGTCCTGATGGGACCTGAGAGTAACCCAACCTCTCAGCTGTTCCCTGGCACCTCTTTTCCCTTCTTTATAAGAAAAGCCTTGAGTGCACCTTTCTGCTCCTCGTGAATCCCTTTCCATATCCATCACAAATGTCCTAGAGATGCAGGTGGTCCTGTCTGCCGGGATTGAACATGACAGCCACCCAAGCACAGTTATTTTTCCCAACTCCTGTCCTTCTTCCCACTAATCCCACTTCTCCCACCCTCTTTCCACACACTATCTGCTCTCCTTCGAGGTCAAACCAGGCCCAGACCTCGGGAAGTCCATCCCCTTCTACTTTTCTGTCTTTCAGTTGGAATTAAATTTGTTGGAACTCTAATCTCTCCTTGAAGGAGTCGTCAGCTCTGTTCACCCCCTTGGTTTAGGGGGAGGGAAGCTGGTCAGAACTGTTAATACAGAAAAGGATTGGGAGGGCAGGACAGGCTGGATGGCTTTGAAGGATAATAAGTATGGAATGAGATTCAGTCATACAAAATATACAGTCCTATAAAATATATATGCATGGGAAATAATAAAGTGTTCTGGTGGATGCTGGAGGACAACACCTGCACGTGCTCAGCTGCTGCTGCTCAGCCAGGCAAGGCAGAAACACAACCCTAGACTGGAATACCTCTGGAAAACATGGGGAAATCCTGCTGCCACTCAGTGAAGGGGTGTGGAAATCCTGGGAGCAGCGAAGTCAATCCTGATCATCTGACACAGAAAGATGAATTGAAATGAGCATTGCAGCTACCTGATCTACCATTGATATTCCCTTTCCCTGGATTTCCTGTAGGAAAAGCCCCTGACTCTGCTACAGTAACTTGGGGGAGCTGAATTCCTCATCACAGGACAGGATTCCCCCAGGAAAGGTGGGAGCAGGAACGCTGCATGCTGGGCTCTGGACACCCTGGCTGTGAGCGGCTCCAGAGCTGGATGCCCCCATAAGCTGATTTTCCACATCTGCTGGGAAAAGAAAAGGGAAGGATAACAGAAAAGGAGGGAATGTCAAGCCAGCAAGAGTGGTAAACTTGGAGGGAGAAGTACAAGCAGGAACAACATCTCTATGTGATGACAAAGACCCCAAACAGAGCTACCCCAGAATCCCACAGAGCCACCACGACTGGAAGGCTCCAAACCATTCCAAATCACTCCTAACAATTCCAAGTCCCTTCTAGCAGAAGCACTTTGGGTTCAGATGCAAACATCTCACTTGAAGCTGAGGAAAACATTTGCAGGAGATGAGTTTTTGGTGTGCAAACCCCCAGCTGTGACCAAGCCAGCAGCAGAAGACATCTCCCCATGCTTCAGGGAGCAGGTTCCAATCCCAGCTCCTGCAGCCGTACCATCTGCTGGATCACTTCCAAGGCCTTCAGAAAAATCCCAGATGGTGATGCAACTCAAGGATATTACATGTGACATGTTTGCTCTTAGCAAGATTAATAGAGTTGACTTTGCCCCCCCTCCAATCTCTCTTTCTGCACGCTACACACTGCTATGATTTACTATAAATACAGAAATATCCCAAACTTCTTTAGGACATCTGCTGATATAAATAGGATATTAAAAAACCCCTGCCCTCCCTTATTAGCTGTGTGTGTGGATTAACAAGAAATAGTTTAAATTCTTGCCAAACAGTTCCAACTGGTTTTATGGACAGGAACAGATCTTTGTAATTATGCTGATTTTATATCAAACCTATAAAACGTTGACCATTATAGGAGTCAGTCAAACAAAGGATACACCTAAGAAGGTGCTGGACATGCTGGAATGCCTGGTTGCCAAGAGCAGGACAAAGCCATGGAGTGCCACAACCATATTTTAGAAGCATCATTTGATTGAGGACATGACTGCAAGTGATATCTTCAAGGTGTTCATCCAGTTTGGGAAAGGTACATGGCAGCAGCCACCATCTGTATCCATCCATCCATCCATCCATCCATCGTAGGCTGTGCCAACATCTTTTCAGTATTCATTGGGAATTATTGATCCTTCTCCTATTTCCTAGCACTGAGTTCCTATGGAATATCCTCAATCTTCTTACCTAAGTGTGACTCTGTTTCGGGGACATATAAGACCAGATAATTCAACTGAGGCACATCTGTGTTTCCATCTCCACTCTACCGTGGGAGATGAGAGGATGGAGGTACTGAGGAATTATCCCCATCCCAGGTTACAGATTAGAGACAAAATCCTGGTGATTAACAAGATGTCGGTGTCATCCAGAAACACCACATCACTTCTCACTCCTTCATAAAATAAACATAAAATCATTAAGTCACAGAATCATGGAATGGGTTGGGTTGGAAGGGATCTTAAAGCTATCCCATTCCACCCCTGCCATGGGCAGGGACACCTTCCACCAGCCCAGGTTGTTCCAAGCCCTGTCCAACTTGGTTTTGGGCAGTTCTCAGGATGGGGCAGCCACAGCTTCTCTGGGAAATCCATTCCAGCCCCTCACCACCCTCACAGGGAAGAATTCCTTCCGCATGTCCAACCGAAATTCTTTCTGTTTGCTCTTTCAGGTCACATCCATTCTCCTTGTTCAGTCACTACAGTTCCTGATGAGGAGTTTCTCTCTGGCTTCCTTGCAGGTCCTTTCAAACACTGGAAGTGGTGGAGTCCCCATCCCTGGAGGCGTCCATGGAATGCCTGGATGTGGCACTCAGTGCTCTGGACTGGGTGACCAGTTGGGGATCAGTCCCAGGTTGGACTGGATGATCTTGGAGGGCTTTTCCAACCTCAAAGACTCTGGGATAAATCCTATCCATCAGCCAACCCCTTTATCCGTATTTGACCAATACTAAAGGTGGAAAGAGGAGCTCAGGTGTCCCTTGAGATTCCGGGCAATGATGAACCTCCTGCTATCTGCAATGTCAGTTTTCCCAATGAACAAGAAACCTCCAAAACTCGGCTGTTGCCTTTCCAGCACTGGTGCAGTGACATTCACTTCATTCCCATGGGCAGGAGAAATGTAAAGCTTTTCAAATATTTTTAACTGTGGGGTTATTAATGCCAGATTCCAGTGGATTGGGGAAAGAGGGATGTTAGCTCCCAACACATGCCTAATCTAGAACATGTGGTTTCGGGGGAGGTTTGGAACCAATATGTTTTCAACATTTTCAGGAAATTTGGTCTATCCAGATGAAAGCTTCTTGGACCTGAAAGAACTATCAGTCAGCGATACAAACACTGAAACAAGAGGAATATTTTCCCTTTTCCCTGAAAAAGAAAGTGCTTCTTCCCCAACTTCAGACAGAAAGCAATGGATCTGCTGAAGTATTACTCCAGAATATTTCAAAAATGTGATAAATGATAAATCTAGGAAAACATCCCAGAAGTAAAACACATCCTGTGCTACTCCTGAATTCTGGCATGTCTTCCCAGGGTGGTTTTTTGATGAGGAAGATCTTCAAGGGGGATCTTCTGCTGAATGTGGAGGAAAGGTGCTGCCCACACTTACAGGAGTCCAAATCAGGGGTGTGAACTAGAACAAATTTCAATAAATCTGAATACAGGGAATATATTTTGTAAGAGAATGGGGAGGGAACTCATGGCACAAAGTAGGGAAAAGGATGAAACAGCACTGTGGGATGTGTGAGTCCACAGGGCATTCCAGCTTTTCTCAGCCACCACTGCTGCTTCTCTCCCTGCTTTTGTTTCAACCTTGTTTTAAAACTCCGCAAAATTCACAAGTGAATACAGCCACCATTAATGGTATTTGCCTGCTTACACCTTAGATTGAGATGCTCCACAACAGCAGCCCACAAAGCAGCGTTCCCTCCCTGTTCTTCATGCGGTGGGATCTTGGTCCCACAGCACTCCCAGAGTCACCAGAGGGCCACCCCAGCCTGCTCCTCCTGCACAACACAAACCCTGAATTTCAGGAGTCTTTGCCTCATGTTGTCCTGTCCTGTCGTGGAGTGAGAGACTGCTGAGTCCCCAGAAATGACTCGGGGACAGTGACAATTTTGACCCCTGAACCCTGTGCTGGACTGAACTGCCCCAGCCCAAAGCCAGTCTCCTCCAGCCTGGGAGATCAAGGACAGTTTGCAGCTCATTTTGGACTCTTCTGAGGCAATCCCTTGGCTCCAGCCAGTTTTTGAGGCAATTCTTCATCTCTTTGATGGACTTTTCATGTGTCTCCAGGGGAAGTGTCCCTCCCTGAGGTCACTCCTGAGGCTGCTTGGCCACAGGGTGTGAGAAGAGCTCGTGCCCCGACACCAAGGGCTGGGAATCATCTCTCATGTGGTGGCTCAGGGATGAGAGTGGCCTTTGCTGCCTCCCTGCTCCTCTCTTCGCATTCCACCAAAGGACAAACCTCCACCCATGTGTCATCCAGATGAGCAGATGCTGCTCCAGGAGCTCCATGGATCAGTAGCCTGCTCCCTCCCCATTCCTCTGATCCCAAACACCAGCCCCCAGTTCAAGCTCATCGGGCTGAAAACAAATGGAGAGAAGTCACAGCTCATCCCTGGAATCCCTGGAGTGACACGAGATGCCAGAGAGCCACAATCTCTCTTCTCAAACAGCTTCAGACCACGTAAGATCTCATCAGGAACAAGTTTGGTTTTTTCCCCCTGTTGAGAAAGTTTTTTTCTCCTGCCAGTACTCAGAGATTTTTGCTTGGTTTGATAAAACCCAGGACTCCTCAGGGAATAATTTGGTGAAGCTCCTAAGGACAGCTGAACTCAAATTTACAGATAATGCCAACAGTGGCAGTAGGTTGTGATGCAGTTTATCTTGATCTTTAGTCATAATCAAGGGAAAAAATCTGGCTACTGCAGATGAGCAGAACCAAAGATTGAACAGGAGACAGACCTAAGGGACAACCACTCATCAACCTGATTTTTGCTCCACGTAAAGGTGCCATGGGGTGAGCCCCTCCAGCTGGAAAGGACAATAGGAGCAGGAGGAATGCAGCTGTGCTTACACATTCAGAAGGTTTTTCCACCTTCAGAAGGATGATGGGACTCGAGGGGCACCAGGTGCTGTCTGAAGGGAGGTGCTGGAGCAGGTGGAGCCTCACCAACCCTATGGTTCCCCTTCCTAAGGGCTTCTTGGCATGAGGCAAAAACGCAGGTGCAGGATTGTAGAGAACCAGGATGAACAGCACCCATCCTTCGGAGGTCTGTCACCACTGCTGTGGTCACCTCTGTCATGGTGCTGGTCCCATTTAGGGGGAGAGGGATGGATCCAGTCACCTCCTGGGGTTCTCTTCACCCTACAACCTCAACTCTGCTCTCCAGGAGCCAGAGCTCTGCTGAAAATCCCTCCTCACTCCCTTGAGCAAGGCAGACGTGTCCCTGCTCACTAAAAGGGGAATTTCCATAGCTTTACAGGACACAAGGAACAACCAAGGTGATTTATCTCCTCCATCCCATCCAGATCCACTTCGGGATCAGTGGCAAGGCACCAGGACAGGCTGCTAGTACTAAAAGGCTCTAAAAACACAGCTCCAGTCTCTGAGTAGGTGCAAGAACACCACAGCACAAATGTGGTCACGAGCAAAGACAAATTCCTGCTCCCAATTAACTCCAGAGCCACTGTTGCTGGCAAAATCCTCTTGCACTGTCTCCTTAAAAACACAAAAAGCCAATCGAACAAAAACCCCCACCCTTCTCAGCTCCGCTCCCACATCATCAGTCCCAGCCAAGTTCCTGGGGTTCACACCAGAACCTGTGGCCATCATATTTCATTTTCCACCCTCTGGCTGGCTCTAGAAGGAGGATGTGATGTGCCTTTTGTTTCCCTTCAGGCATTTCGGTTGGATTCCAAGTGCAGAGCTGACAAACAACATTCCCAGTTCTAATTCAAGGATCCCAAGGCTTTTTTTGGCTGCTGGCTGGAGTCACCAGGCTGATTTTCTATCCACCGCTGCACCCCCTTGCTTCCTTTATCAATCCCACATATTTAAATCCAACAATTTGAAGCGTAGCATTACAGCTGTGTTTTTATTTTGTTTGCTTTATTCGGTTGTTGCCTAACACAAAACACCCTGACATTTTCAGTCACATCCCACTAAGATAAACAACGAACATATGTCATGAATTCCAGCAGAAATGATTCCCAAGTGGGGCAGCAGCAAGGTTTGAAGTGGGAGTACGAGAGGCTCTCCTGAATTGTTTGCTGGATGTTTGAAATGAGCTCTTCCCGTGGTTATCCGTAAGGAATCGAGGGCAGGTGGGAGGAAATCTCTCTACTGTCCCATCCCTGCAGAACTTGACATGTTTTTCCTCCTCCCATCCATAATCCTGCCTAATTGAATGGAAAACCTCCGCGGCCTTGAGCAGCTGCCTGAGAAGTGATGGCTTAATTACATGGAAAAACATGGGATCTATATCCAAGGATCTATCTGTGTGCATCCACACAGCTGGATGAATCTAAAAAAGGGGAAGAGTGAGGGGAAAAAAAAAAAAGAGGAAGAAGGGGGAAAAAGAAGGAAACCCAAGAGAGACCCCATTGCTCTTGGGAGTATTGGATGAATTTGATAAGGGGGAAAAGAAAGGAAAAAAGTAAGAAAAAAGGTAACCCAGGAGAGACTGTACCACTCTTGGGAAGCCCAAGTGAAGTCCCTGCAGCAGCTGGGACACAGGGAATGCTGCCTGGCTCAGCCAACCCTTGCATTTATCCATTGAAACCAATTAAGACACTTCCCTGAATCCTGCTGGAATTAGTGGGATCAGATATGACTCCAACAATGTCTCCATACATCACGGCCAACAAAGTCCTCATGAAAACTTTCAAGCCCAGCCTCATTCACAGCTTCTTCCCTAAGGAATTCCCCACTGGAGCTCTGCAGCTCTGGGCTTGTCTTTGGGCTGGTGCAGCTGCTCTGTCACAGCCGAGAGGGCTCCAATGAGTGCCCAGAGAGGGCACAGGGAGGACAACTCACAACTGCCACCACCAGAGCAGCAGCTCTGGGTTTGGCTGCTCACAGAGACCCAGGATAGTCAGAAAGGACCTCTGGAGATGCAAGGCAGGGTCACCCCTTGGAGCAGGTGACACAGGAACATGTCCATGTGTGTTTGGGATGCCTCCAGAGAGGGAGACTCCACACTCTCCCTGGGCAGCTGTTCCAGGGCTCTGTCACCTCCATGGAAAGAAGCTCTTCCTGATGTTGAGGTGGAATTTCCAGTGCTGTAGTTTATGGCCATTGCTCCTCATCCTGTCACTGGGTACCATCCTCTGACATCCTTTATTTGTATTGATTATGAGATCCTCTCAGCCCTGCCATGACCCCCAGCCAGAAAAACAAGCTTATTCATCCCAAAATCTGCAGGAGGAGGATCCCTGTGGTGGCAGGGGCAGGACCTGAGTAGGGGGCTCAGGTGGGGAAGGTGGATCTGATCCAGCTCTGCACCACTTCCTCCACTTGGAGCAACCAGATGGGCCTGGAGCATGTGCTGAGCCTGCAGAACCTCCCTGGCTGAGGGTTTATTCACCGAAATCAAAGCTCAGCTGCAAATCCTCCAGCAGGGAGACAATGGAGCCTCTCATGTTGCGGGGAGGGAGCAGCAGCTTCCATAGGAGCCCAGCATTTTCAGCGCTCGGTGCAGCTCAGCTGCACTCGGGGCTCAGCTGCAGCCACATTCCTGCCCCTCTGCAACATCTGTTCTCCTCTCATTAGTGCTGACCCTGTTTTGTAATACAAGGAACTCTGTGAGATTGCTGAAGCTCAGTGTTTGACCCAGGGCGGTCCGAAAAGCCCTGGGTTTCAGGAGTGGAATTCAGACAGAATCACCAGTCACTTCCAATAATGCCGAGCCCTGCTCAACGTGCAGCTGGAAAAGGAGTTGAGCACAGCCCCTGGGAGCTCAGAATCCACCCACAAGTGCAGGCAGGGCAAGTGTCTCAAAGTGCCACCAAAGTGACAATGACCAGAGAATTCCTTCTCATCCTCAGCAACTCCAAACCTTCCAGGGGCCACCCCACGGCCTCATTCCAACCTGGGAAGGACAAACACTCCCAGAGCAGCACCAGGGATGGACTGGATCAGCAGCACCTCATCACAGCTTTGTAAACATCCAAAGAATGGAGCAGAGGTCCTTCTGGAACAATCCAGATCCCAACTGGAAGGTCTGCTGAAGAAGCCACGGGGAAAGGGAGGCTGTGGCTGGGTCAGGACACACCGACCATTATTCCACTGTGAACCCTGTGAGCCGGGACAATTCCTCACCCTGGACACCACACAAGTGGGCTTGTGCCCCTCCCAACTTTTCCTATTTAACATCCAGCTGGGACAGCAACACAGCAGAGCTCAGTGAGGAATTCTGGACTCCAGCAGTTAGAGAATCATGGAACCCTAAACTGGTTTGGTTGGAAATGACCTTAAAGCTCATCCCACTCCACCCCCAGCCATGGGCAGGGACACCTTCCACTAGCCCAGGTTGCTCCAAGCCCTGTTCTGCCTGGCCTTGGACACTGCCAGGGGTGGAGCATGCACAGTTTCTCTGGGCAACCTGTGCCAGGGCTGTAACAGAGCTGGAATCAGCACCTAAACACCACTCTGGGTTTTTAGGGACAAGACCTCAAACAGATCCCTGGGAACAGCACGGATATTAAGAATACATAAATAAGCTGCAGCCTTAATTTTATGACGGTAATAACAAATACTGAGAGCAACATCCCAGGAAAAGGGATGACTTTATCCTCAAAGATTAAACATAACATTATTCCCAATTTCTCCCATTTAGAGGGAAATCACTGAGAAATTCTGGGGGAAATCAGTAAGAACGAGCACTTTGTGGTGAGCCTTTCCTTCTGGGAGCGTCTCCCGTGCTCCAGGGTCCAGGAAATGTCCAGTATTTACTGCGTGCTCATCACCATGGTTTCGGAGCACAATAAGGCTCTATCGCCCTGCATCCATCTGTGTTTCTGGGAATGCCGGGGCTTTGGGAATTGCACAGGGCTGATACAAAGGCACCCATTGTTCTGGAGGCAGAGGGACGAACCTGCCCTTTCCACAGGAGAGGAAGCCGGCAGGAAAAGTTGCTATTGTGAGCTGGATATTAAACAAAAAGGGGGAAAAAATGTCCTAATGCATCGTCAGTGCTGCCGGGTTGGGAAAGGGGGATGGCTGGGACAGGGCACCTGTGGGATTGGGGGCTGTCCAGGGAGAGCCAGGCAACTCCAGCCAGGCTGACATCAGCTACCTGCTAACCCATCTAGAATCCATCCCAACCCCACCCTAAAAGCCAGGCTGGCATCACCTACCTGCTAAACCATCCAGAAACCATCCTAAACCCACCCTAAAGGCCAGGCTGGCATCACCTACCTGCTAAACCATCCAGAAACCATCCTAAACCCACCCTAAAGGCCAGGCTGGCATCACCTACCTGCTAAACCATCCAGAAACCATCCTAAACCCACCCTAAAGGCCAGGCTGGCATCACCTACCTGCTAAACCATCCAGAAACCATCCTAAACCCACCCTAAAGGCCAGGCTGGCATCACCTACCTGCTAAACCATTCAGAATCCATCCCAAATCCACCCTAAAAGCCAGGCTGGCATCAGCTATCTGCTAAACCATCCAGAAACCATCCTAAACCCACCCTAAAAGCCAGGCTGGCATCAGCTATCTGCTAAACCATCCAAAAAGCATCCAAAATCTACATTAAAACCACCCTAAAACACATCCTAAAATCACACTAAAACCACTGTAAAAGCTAGCCTCTGGTATCAGCTGCCTGCTAAACCATTCTAAGCCCACCCTAAATCCATTCAAAACCGACCCTAAAATAATCTTAAACCATACCGAAATCACCCTAAAACCACCAAGCAAACCCTAAGAGGGTGAAACTGGACCCACATAGCTGGAGTATCACTTCCCATGCTCCAGGTAGCAGCAGAGATCGGGAAGAGGCTTTAATCTCCCAGAATTTAGTTTTCCTTTCAACCCAAAGCCATTTGCAGCGCCGGAGCCCAGGAATTCTTCTCCAGGACTTTCCTCGGCAGGAAGAACTGCCAAAGTAGTAGGAACCAAATTGTTGTCAGCTTAAGGCCAGCCATCTGCTCAGCCTCTTCCCAGCTGCCATGCTCCCAATCAAAGCCTGGAGAACAATCCCTGATGTTTCTCACCAAGCTCAATATGAAAAAATCTAGCAAGGGGAAAAAAAAAAAAAACAACAAACCAACAACTCCAAACTCAAAATGCAAAAAAACCCAGAAACCAGGAAAGCAGCCCGGCAGGGATCTAACTGGGAACAGAGATGAAAGTAGCAGAAAAAGAAACTATTTTATTTGTTTAAAACAATGTTTTTTAAAGAGTCCTATTGACATCTGCTTTGGAAATGCTCTGTCATTATTTATAACCTCCAGAGCACGGAATTGTCTCTGGAGTTACAACCATGCTACTCCCAGATTTTGGCTTTGTTAGCAAAGAGCCAGCAGCATTTTTACTGGCACTCTGGGAATAGAGATCTAACATTTCATACCCAGTTTATTTAAAAGTGGACTAATTTAACATCCTTGATGGTTCCTTTTAGCACAACTGTTGCTAATTAGCAGCTCCGGAATTGTTCATCTGGGAGCAGCAGCGGTTCCACGGCAGCATAAATACACCAGGGCAAAAGGCAAGGAGGGGGAAAGGGAAAAATAGGGAAGAGGCATTGGAGAGGGGCAGGTTTTAGGGAATTAAAGGGAATGAAGCGACAGGTGGAGTTGGAAACACCAAGGAGAAAAGAGGCAGGAAAAATAGAGTGGAAGGGGATAACCCTGGGCCTCGAGAAGCTGGAAAAATCAGTGGCAGCTTTTAAAGCTGTGCAAAAGTTGGGTCTGGTGGCACGGACTAGAAAGTAGCTTCAAGATGACGATGCCAGGACTGGGATAGGCAGCAGCCACCAGTGATCCCATGGGATGCCCCGGGGCTGGAGGGATGCAGGGACAGGGAAAGGGACCTCGGCCAGGACACGACCTCAGCTGCTTTAAGTGGCCCCAGGGCACCGTGGGTGCAGGGCCACAACCCAAAATTAAGCAAACCCATCATAAATCATGTCAGGGGTCAGAGGGCTGAAACCATAGTCCTCCAAGGAGGAGCCCCTGAAATTCCAGAGTCGTGCTGGGGAGTGGCAGGATCCAACTGACGGCTTTGCACACAATATTCCTTGAATTTTAAAAAAACGAGGCCCCAAAGCAGCTTTGCTCCTCCCATGCCCCATCCCTGCGGCTCCATGCTCTGGGCACAGCCACGGCCATCACCCTCCCCTGGCTGCACCAGCTCTGCCCTGTCCCAAATCCACGTCTTTCACAGCAAAATGCTTGAAAGCAAATCCTCTGAAAAGAAAAAGCTTTTGGGAAAGGAACCGTGTTCTCCCTGATGTTGATAAATCATCAAAGCCAGCCCATGTTGGTACCAGGATGAGCAGGACTGGAAGAGCCGGGAAGGGTCAGAGCAGCCTCCCTCCAGCCCCAGCTTCCACGCTCAGATCACTTTGGTCTTTCCCTGCATGTGTGAAAGCACTTGAAAGTTCATAAAATTAATTCCAGACAAATATTAGTGAGGCCTCAAGTGGAAAGCACATCTCCTTCCTTCTGGGAATTTATAGTTCAGCCACTTTTATCTTCGGGAGGCTCTTTGGAGATCAAAGATTTGATCAACTTTCCCTTTGCGAAACTCACGAAGAAAACGGTGTTATCAGGACCATGACATGATTTTATTTATTGGTTTAATGATTCATTGCCCTGCTCTGACAGCAAGATTCCTTCATGCAGGTCTAAAACAAACAACCCGAGTTCCCCAAGGCCGTGGCTCTGTTTGTTTCTCGATTTTATGGTTGTTACAAGGTCAAGCCCTGCCCTGACAGCTCCCGCTTGTTAAATGCAATTCAAAACCACCATGGCCAAACACGGGGCAACCACTTGCCAAAGCCAGAGGAACACAACCTGTCACTCCAGCAGTTTTTTCCATCTCCATCACCTATGGGGTCAAAATCCCTAATTTTCAAAAAGACACAGGTAAGAATCACAGGATCAGTGAAGTTGGAAAAGGCCTCTGAGACCATCGAATCCAACCTGTGACCGATCCCAGCCCAGAGCACTGAGGGCCACGTCCAGGTGGGGGACTCCAAACCCCACTGGGCAGCCCCTTCCAATGCCTGACCACCCTTTCCATGGAGAAATTCTTCCTGATGTCCAACCTGAACCTCTCCTACCACAGCTTGAGGCCGTTTCCTCTCGTCCTGTCCCTTGTTCCCTGGGAGCAGAGCCAAATCACCTCTGGCTGTACCCTCCTGTCAGGGACTTGTGCAGAGCCAGAAGGTCACCCTGAGCCTCCTTTTCTCCAGGATGAAACCCTCCAGCTCCCTCAGCTGCTCCTGTTCCTCCAGACCCTTCCCCAGCTCTCTGCCCTTCTCTGCACTGGATAAGTGGTGGAAGCGTTTTGCATTTCTGGAGTGACACAACTCTGAGCATCCAGGGAACATCAAGGAAATCCAGGAAAGGAATGCCAGTCATGAAAGGACAACACTGGGCAGCAGGGTGATGAGCAAAGCCCTCATTAGACACCAACCTTCAGCCTCACTTTCTCCCCTCAGGACTCTCTGCACATCTGGTGAGGCAGAGGCAGCCTGAGGCATGAAGTTAATCCCTCCCAACACTGCTCACATCCAGTGGGAACTTGCTACTACACAAGCAACTGGTGAAGACACTGGGATAGATTTCAAGGAGACAGGGAAAAGCACTGGGATCCTGCCTGAGCCATCTGAGCACCAGAGCAACATCGGCTCCAAAATTGATGGCCTACACTGGGCTGGAATCACTCAGGGAGTGTGTACCAAATGCATCAGACTTGTCAGCATTCCAGGGTAGAGGAATCCAGGGAGTTTCACCAAGCTCCTTCTTGGAGCAGAGCCACAGGGAAATGCTTCTCTACTGTGAAATTGCAAAGGTTTCAGGGGTGATGGGAAACTCACGGAGCTGGATTGGAAAACTAACGGTGATAATGGAGTCAGGACTTGGACTTAGCCATGCACAGACCATGACTCCATCAGCTCTGTCCCTGCTTTCCCTGGCATCCAGTCCTTTCTCCTCTAAAAGGGGATCTGTGCTTTCCTGCAGCAGGGAAGCACGGGAGCTCTTCCAGGAGTTCATGCTCTGATCTTTGTGTCATGACAGTCATGAAAATCAGGACTGGAAACCAAATTCCTCACACTGAAATCAGGAACCTTCCTGCTTTTAATGCAAGCTTTGTACAACTTTGCCTTCCCTTCACATGGGCTTTGACCCCACCTGAGACTCCACAGCAACACAAACCCACTTAGAGCAGTCACCAGTTTGGGATGCAGATGTTCCCAGCTGTTTTTTGGATTGTGAAAAGCTCCTTGGTGATTTTATGCAAAGCCGGGTGTGCAGAACAACAAATAAAGACAAACAAGTACAAATTAAAGCCTTAAATGAACACAGTTCAAGGAGTCAAGGATGGAAGTCCTAAGCAGCATTAATTCACACAAGACCTACAGCTGCAGAACTCAGAACTCCTGGAATTCCTCATCTGGGAGGGAACCAAAATCAGGGAGAAATTGAGCAGGACTCACCGTCGGGCCCTTCACTGCCTTTACTCCTTTTATTCCGACGGACGCGTCTCCCTTCTTCTCCAATGTGCAGCTTCTCCTCGGGGTGAAAGAAGTTCAGCAAGGCCAGCTGCAAGAAGAGGGACAAGTGTAAGCATCTTTGCAAGGCTGGTTTAGCCAAACTGAGAGACTGGAGCCTGAATGCCAAATCCTTCCCATCAGGGATAGAGCAGGAGAGCCGAGGGAGACACGAGATGGCTGCTCACGGATCTCAGCTCATCCCAAGGTGATGTGTCCCCTGAAAGCGGTCTAAGACTTGGGAAAACTCCACCTGAGGGGTTTCAGCAGGGAGAATCCTTCCGCCAGAATGAGGGGCTGCAGGCCAGGGCTGCAGGGAGATCTATAGCTGGAAATAATTCAACACCTCAAAGGCCAACGCGGTAATTCCTAATTTTTCTCCACAATACTTGCTCAATCCTGGAGCTCTTTCTCCAGCATTACTCACTGCCAGTAAGTTTTTCCTCTCTCAAGCTCTCCTCTGCAAGCCTTATTAGCTACTGAAATTCAAAGGTCTTCAGGGACCTTTAAATCCAACCCAATATGCCACATAAATTAACACTTTAAACCTACAGCAACATTTGTAACATGAGCTTTGCCAAGAGGCAAAAATTTTATGTAGTGACCTCTTATTCAGGCAAAAATTGCTTCTGCCTTAAAAACTCTTTGACAGATCAACATCCCCAACAAGAAATTGGAATTTGGGGTTAGAAACCAAAATCCCAGCGACCCCCTGGGGTAGCAGCTCATCACCACCGGGTGTTTTCCTGCTATTTCCACTTCATAAAAATGGGAAGTCAAAGATTAATTAGGGACCAAACACCTTCTGTGAGTTACTGCATCCAAAAGCCAGGGCTGCTCCGACCAGGATGGGGTTTACCCGATCACGGTTATTTAAGCTGTAAATTCAGTGCAAAACCAAACACAGCCCAAGACAAGAACCAGGAGGCTTCAAAAGGCAGCCCCAAAGGTTATCGAGCTCATCATTGTTCTGAGAACAAAACCTGCGGCATCAAAAGCATCTTTGAAAGAGCAGAGGAGAAGAAACACCTCCCCTGAATTGCTGGCTCGTTAAGCTTCAGCCCATAAAAATCCCTATCAAGAGCAATAATCGCTAAAGGCCCTTGGCTTTTCACAAGCCCCAGGGCTCTCACCTCCCCGCTCCCTGCCCATTCCCAAGGTATTTCCCAAGCACAGCTCCCCTTCCAACCTCAACATCCCAGTCCTTCACTCAGATTTTACATCTGCATTTCACTTTATTCCAACAAGCTCCAGTGGAATCTCACAAATGGAAATGTTTGGAAGCCCTTCGGTTTCCCAAAAAGAACCCCCACAAAGCATTTCTCAGATTCCCGAACTGTTGCTGTTTCCTTTCGTCCCTGTGCAGGCAGGTCTGCAGAATTCCTGGGTGTTTGTCATTGCAATGATGTTGTGGCGGAAAGGACCCCGAAACGCTGTGGGATGACCTGGGATCAGCTTCCCAAAGTCTTTTAAACATCCCTAAAAAGCATCGATGAGTAAAACTCATCTGCCTGAGGGAGGCCAGTTACAGGGTTGGGTGGAGAACTGAAGGCTCTCGTTTACAACAAGGAGTAAAAGGTGAGAACAAGGGGCCCAGCTCCCTGTGCCCACCTTCCCAAAGCTCCCACATGCCACTGCACTGCCCCAGCTGTGGAACACAGGAGCAGGATGCTCCTGCCGGCACCGCCAGCACCTTCCCTGACACACCAGAGCAGAGCAAAGGATGAGAACAAGTGAATTTTTCTTCAAACCCCTTATTTAACTCAAGCTGAAACATCGCAGAACTAATTACATTATAATTCGGGTTAAAATGTCAATGAAATCCTCAGCACGGCTTTGGAATGCTGTTATTGCCTGGATCACTAGTGGAGTTTCACAAAACAAGGTGAAATAGAGGCTGTTCCTCCAGGCTGAACAACCCCAACTCCGCTGCTCTCCCCCAGGTTTTAATCTGATGTCACTAGTGACCGAGCACTCAGAAAACCACTAAATTCTGGCTTAAAGTAATCTGTCCATTAAACTTTGCGTTTCTAGTCAGAGAGAGAAACAACAGTGAGGGTGAATTACCAGATACACCTTCTGCTTCGGAAATAAACCCATAAAAGCAGCTTGTGACACCAATTATCACCACAGCAGCTGGTGTTTTCCAGAAGCAGTGACAGACCGGCACTCCACATTCAACCTGGGAACGGACACAACTGATGTGAGCAGAGAGAGGAGCCTATCCCCAGGGAATACCTTCCACAGTGCTTTGAATCACGCAAATAATGGGACTGACCCTCCTGTGACTGGCACAGTGGGGTCAGGAGTCCAGCTTGGGATGGAGGGAATGCTCAGATCCCCGGGAAGGTCAGGGGCAGGGAAGGGTGACCAAGCCTCCTGCAGCCATCCGAGCTCCCGAAGGCCAAGTCCCTCTCCCGGGACTCAAGGGCTCCGTTGTTTGGGGCTGCAGCTGCTGGAGCTCGGGGGACGCTCGGTTGCCAGCCCAGCCATGAAGGGCTCATCTGTGTCCGTCTGGGAATCGTGGCCAGCACCACTCGGATGCTTTTTCCATTCACCACCCCTGCGATATCAGTAATATACTGGGGAGAAACTCCTCCCTGTGACCGCCTGGCACAGGTGCCCAGAGAAGCTGTGGCTGCCCCTGGAACCCTGGAAGTGTCCAAGGCCAGGCTGGATGGGGTGTGGAGCAGCCTGGAATAGTGGGAGGTGTCCCTGCCCCTGGAAGGGGTGGGATGGGATGAGCTTTACAGTCCCTTCCCACCCAAACCTCTCCATCACCCCTGGGCTCACGGGCCACCCCAGCTGTGGCACCTTCTGGGGAATTCTGAAAGGAATTCTCACCTAGCCCATGATTTCACCGAAACTCCTCATCCTCAAAGTCACAGAGAGCTGATTCTCTCAGCCTCTGCACTTGTAAAGCCAGAGAATTTCTGAGGAGTCCAGCACACAGAGCTTCTTTTTTTGGAGCAGGTATTTTCCCTGCGCAGTCTGAACAATCCCTATTTCCCTCCTCTCCCAACCTAAAGCCCTCAAATTACCTTTAATTTTAGAAACACTGTGCGTTTAATCAAGAAAATCACTATAGGATGCAAAAAGGTCAAAAAGCCAACACAGGAAAAATCCCAGGGGAAGCCATTCCTCAAAATAACCTGGGAAACAATAGTGGAGGCAATGCTCGCCGGAGGGAATCGGATCTGCCTCTGTTTCTCTGGGCAAAATAAAGTAAAACAAAGGCACATATGGCTGGTTTTCCCTGCAGAACCTGCCTGGGAACGTTGGACAAAGCTGCTGGAGGATGGATGGCAAGGGAGCACAGTGGGAACTCCCAAAATAACAGGGCCTGTGGTCACTCCAACTTATTTGTAGGATGGACATTCCACACTCTACGCAAGGAAGGATAAAGAAAGGTATTATAATTTTTCATAAAATGAAGTATTTGTCCTGTCGTTCCAGGCCCTTGTCAAAAGTCTCTTGAAGAGCCACTGGGCACCAAGGGAAGGTATTTCCAATGGTGAAACAGCTTGAAGTGGAAAAATGTAACCCAACCTATGCAATTATGCACAAAAGATGGATCTTTTCCTTGGGCAAAGCTGGTAGGAAGAATGGGTTTCTCTCTCCTGCAGAACTGAGAGAATCACTCAAGCCTTCAGGTGCATGAGGCCTTTTGGGTGAAAAGAGAAAAAAACCCCAAAGAATCTCTGCCTCCAGTGGCTGCCAATGCCTCCTGACAAAGCAAGTCCAGCCAAAGATCTCATCCAGAAACCCACAGCTCAATGTCTTAAAGCACCTGAGGAAAAAAAAAATGAACTCTGTACGTGTGTTTACCAGGATTGTTAAAGTCAAATTCCCTCTTCCTTTGCAATTTGGGAGATGATCAGTGTGAGGAGCCTAAGAACCAGCCCAGGCTCTGCAGCAGCATTCTCTGCAAGCAGTAGTGTTGTTTTTCTGGTGCTCTCAAGCTCAGCCTGTGGTTCAGAGGAGCAGCTACTTGAATATCAGCCCCATTGTCCTCCACAACTTTGCCTCTGGTCACACGTGGTGCAGAAAAAAATGATCAAGTAGAAAATTTATATTCCGCCAGCCCAGAAAGAAGCTCGGGGAGCAGCTTTGCTTTATTGAAAAGAAAGCCCATTCAACATATTTTAAGTCTTGTTTTTGTCATCTTTTCTTGCTCCTCATAAAAATGCAAGGAGCAAACGAGGGAACAATTCCCATTTCAACGTGACAGAACTTTGACACCGCGTCTTGTCCGCAAGACAAGCCACAGCCCTGCCTGCAAAACTCATGGAATGGGATCAATACTGTGAGGGGGAGGACCAGAGATGGAGAGAGCAGAGATGAGATAACCTCCACTACTCACCTTTCTCCCCAAACCTGGTGTTCCCAGCTGGCTGTGGGAATCCTTTCCAGGGCTCTGGAGCAGGCTCCACTCTATAACAAACCCAATCCATCAACTTTTTCTGTGTGAAGCTCCAGTTTGGTCCCCACCTTCAAGATGCCCAGAACTTTGTTCCAGCACAAAATGGAACCAGGTCCACAGCCCGAATCCCTGGATTCCACAAACCCCACAACTTTCCCTGACTGCAGGAGCACCTCAATCACTAAATTTGACCCCAAACCAGCACCCCCTCAAGCCTGGAAGGCCACAATTTGTTTAATGGGGCTGTTTGCCCAAGTACTTGCCTAAGACACCTTTCCCTGGAGCTGCCTTGTGATGGAGAAGAACTGGTGGCTTCCACAAGGACTTTGGATGGGGGGACAATGCCACGGAGGTGGACACGGCTCCAGCTGAGTGACGGCTGAGGCTTCCCATTCCTTACACCTGCTGGCACTGCAGGGAAAGCTCAAACACAACCCAGATGTGAGGAGAACGAGGTCAAGGCTGAGTTTAACACTGCACATGAAGACACCTGCAGTGAATTTTTTACTGGTAGCAGGAATAAGAGATTCCTGCTGCAGGCTCCGGGTCCGGCACAGCAGAGCCGCAGGAAGTTCCTCACTGGGAACAGGCTGGTAAAATGCTGAGAAGGATCAATGTCAGCAAGGTAAGGAACTTAAATCAGTTCCTTTTGCCTCCCAAGGAAATCAAATTTAGCTGTGAAGCAGCGCCAGGCTGGGATCTGCTGTCTATTAGCAGGAATTCTCAGTTTTTCACATTTTAATTAGCTTTTGTAGCCATTTTCAGGCCCATATTCAGCCAGCTGGGCTACGCCCCCCTCCAGATGGAGGTCACGGGTTCTTCTTCTGCATTCCAATAGCAATTCCTTCCTTATTTTAGCAGTTATATTCCCAAAATATTTATGCATTTTATAAAACACAGCACACGCTTGATCTGGCGGAACCATATCTCCATATCAGCCATAGTTCCTCCTCCTTTTTCTTTCCCCAGCTGCACCTTTGCTTGTGCTCCTCATGACCTGGAGCTCCTCCAGCACATCCAGGACACAGCATGAGGTTAACAGCACAGTCTTTCTTGAAGCCAGAATCCCTCTTAAAAATATTCCCCAAATCAGGAGCTGCTCCAGCGAAGAGCTTCAGGGCTCTGCTGCTTCCCTCCATTCCCTGCAAGATGAAGAACTGGGCTCTCTCCAGCCTGACACCACCCTTGGGGCTTCTGCCGAGGAGAAACTTCCTTTTTCCAGGTTTGAAAACACTTTCAGGAATACCTGGAAGGTCCTGTTAGCCACAGCAGGAAAAATGACCCCAACTGCTTCCACAACCAACATAACCTGGACCATAATGGGCACAGGGACCATTCCCAGAGGATGCTTTGGATCATCTCCACTGCAAGTGCTTCTCTTCCACCCAACGCCTTCAACTCCCACCAAATTCCAGACATTTCTCATGAGACAGGAGCACTGAAATCGCAACATCTGGGAAGAGCAACTGATTCAATGAACAGCTCCATTTTTGAACCCATCTCCAAAGCAGAGAAACACCCCAGGTGATCAAGCTACCTCTTCCTGCAGGAGGTGACCATTCCAAACCATCCTGGGTTTCCATAATACTGTGATAAAATTTAAAAACATTTTTCCTTGCTCCACAACAAACCCAAGACTTCCTGTCCAAGCGCATGTTCTCTTTTCAGCACAAGGGCTTTAAAATCCTCTTTCCTCAATCTGGATGTTAAATTTGGCCTTCGGCGGGGATTAATTTTTATGACATTTTATTGGAAGAAGAAAAACGGAAGGGAAGGAAACAGGAGGAGGGAATCAAGTAGTCCAAATCAAATAGAACCAAAATGAAAACAAGTCTGCTGAAAATGTAACACCCATGAAATAATGCATCCATGAAATAACATAGATAAACAGTCCACTGCAGCAACTGGGAAATAATGCAATTATTACCCACCGCCATCCACTTCGAGGGTGAATGCTTTAATGGCGATTCCCACACCTGCAGGGATGCACGGAATTGTGGTGGGAGACAGCGGCTGCCTGGTTAATTCTATACAATAATCTGCTCAAATAAATTATGCTCTGTTGCCTAATTAATCAGATCCCCTGCAATTAACGTCAAGGAGCCAATGACCTCATGCAGACAGGATTAAGAGCTCTGCAAGGCTCCGTTCCGGGCACAGCCACAGGAACAAGTCCCCGCAAGGCAGGGCTGGGTGCAGTGCCAGAGATGCTCCTTCATGCGAGAACTGCAAAACTATGGATCCTACAGGGACTCCTCAGAATCAAATGGGACACTGCATGGGAATGGGGGAAAGAGGGAATGTCCCCTCAAGCCCTGGGTCCAGGGAGCACCAAGGGGCTGCTCAGTACGTGGCACTGGAGAAGCTGCCTCCAGATAAACATCCTGCTGCCCAAAAACTGGATTATAGAAACATGGAATGGTTTGGGCTGGAAGGCACCTTCAAGACCATTTGGCCCACCCCTCTGCCAGGGACACCTTCCACTAGTGCAGGTTGTTTCAAGCCTCATCCAACCAGGCCTTGAATGTTCCTAGGGTTGGGGTATCCACCTCCTCTCTGGGAATCCTGTGCCAGTGTTGTACCACCCTCATTGTAAAAAACCCCCAAATCCTGCTGCTGTTTAGTCCCCTCCTGGCCTGTCTTCTCCCACCTGTGTGAGCTCAGCAGCAGGAATTGTCTCCTCTTGAAGTGAGGACACCTGGAGCAGCTCCCACAGCTATGGCACACACTGAAACCACGGGCACAAGGGGAAAACAACACCCCAGCACTTTCCAGATGAATCCTTCCAGAAGCAAACCCATGGCAGCCTGACCCCACCCACCAGCTGTGCCATCTCCTTGCCCTTGGAATGTGCTCTGGGATACGTGGGCAGCTGAAGGAATCAGAGGAGGCACATGGGATCCCTGGCGGCTCCGTGGAGTGCCCGGAGCGGTGCCATGGGACCGACTGTGAGAACGGGGCTGGCTCTGCCCCACCATTGCCTGTGCACTGGAACAGCACAACCCTCAGCTACGAGGGATGAGCTGAATCAGAAACGCCAGGATGTGCTGCAGAAACTCCGGGAAAAGAGCTGGGAGGAGTTCAGGAATGTGAGATTTCCACAAGCTGCTATCTCACAGCCGGTCCCAGCACCGTGCACATCCCCAGCCTCCTCCAGGCCCAGCTTTGGGGCCACCAAACCCGGCTCCACTTGCTGCTGCAAGCACCAGACGGCTCCTAATCAGAACAACATTCCCCACTCCCTCTCCACATGGCAACAGCTCCGTTTTCCATCCAAACAATCAATCCCCAAGCCCCCACGGCCTGGCCAGCGAGCGGGAGCAGCTGGCACCGCACGAGCAAGTGGATCTCGAAGCTGAGCACAGGAATTCCATTATCTTCCCAGCAAACAAACCTCAACTATGGCATTCTTGGGTCTCTGGCTGCGGGTGGGAGCCACGGCAGCCCCAGAGCAGAGGCAGAGGTGTGAGTTTGTGCAAGCCAAGCCTTTCCGAGCTGGGCTTTGAAGTGCAGAGCCCAACGCGCGTCTTCAAACAGCGCCCGAGGCTGCACAGCAGCATCGGCTCAGCGGCTCCCGCCATGCGCCGCAGCCCATCCAGATGTTTCCAGCCAGGCAGCCAGGCCAGCTGCTGCACAGCTGCCTCGTGTCGGGCTGGGGCAGCTCTTGGGAGGGAGCAGCGCTGGGGAAGCGCTCGCTCAACATTCCCTGTGACATGTTCCGACTCTCTGAAGCTGAAAGGAGAAGGTTTTGTGCTGTCTGAGTTGTTTGTTGAGAGGAGTTTAAGTAAGGAAAGTAATAATGGGTTTAATATTTTAGCTCCGGGATGCTGCTTGTGCCCCTGCAGCAGCTGCTTCTCCATCCTATGGACAAACTGAGGCACTGGGAGGTTACAAAAAGCAGAAGGTTCAAAAAACTGGAAGGTTAAAAAAAAAGTCAGGAAAAAAATTTCATGAACATACCCAATGGCTAAAATTATGCTAAACTGGCTTGGACTATTAGAGCTGGCCAGCAGCTTTTGACCTTGGAAAAGAGACAACTGCAGCAGCAGAGGGCAGGGAATTCAAGACCATAGGATCCCAGACTGGTTTGTGTTGGAGGGAGGCTTAAAGCTCATTGTGTTCTACCCTCTGCCATGGGGACACTAGAGCAGGTTGCTCCAAGCCCTGTCCAGCCTGGCCTTGGACACTGCCAGGGATCAGGGGCAGCCACAGCTCCTCTGGGCACCTGTGCCAGGGCCTGCCCACCCTCACAGCCAGAAATTCCTTCCAAATGTCCCATCTAACCCTGCCCTCTGGCACTGGGAAGCCATTTCTCGTCCTGACACTCCAGGCCCCTGTCCAAAGTCCCTCTCCAGTGTCCCACAAAACTCTGTCACACACCTTGAGGTGACACATGAACTGGGGGATCTCATCCAGGCACTCCACACACTCCGCAGTAACAGGAAACGCTGCTGTGGTGAAGGAAAATTA
This sequence comes from Origma solitaria, assembly GCA_013397895.1. Classification (NCBI taxonomy): domain Eukaryota; kingdom Metazoa; phylum Chordata; class Aves; order Passeriformes; family Acanthizidae; genus Origma; species Origma solitaria. Next base: position 853,605 of record VZRL01005061.1, read on the forward strand.
GGAAAACAACCCCCTCCTGCAGCCAGGGACTGTTCTCCTACTTCTCTGTGCGAGACGAGCAGTGACATCGCTCGGGGCTCAGCATAAGAAAAAAAATAAAATACTGTTTACAGACAGAATTTTGCAACTTCTCCAAATGTCATCCTGGGTCATATTTTGCCCACGATGGGGACACAAAACCTGAGGGAAACTCCAAAGGATGTGGAGCCCCGGGGTGCTCCCTGCGGCTCCCGCCTGGACACAGACATGGAGAGGCAGCACCACGTGCTGGAGAAGGACCCACAAACCTTCTGAAGGCTTGAAACTGAAGAAGGATGGAAAATGTTCAACTTTTGCCAGGAAAAAGTATCAAATATATCCTCCTAGGATTTTTCAGACAGCCTGGCTTGGGTTTGTTTGTTGTATTATTTTGCTTTTTTTTTCCCTAAAGCTGAAACTTGTTTCCTAAATCATCCTGGACAGACAAACAACCAGGGACATCACACATTTCAATACCCAAACAAAGATGATTCCACTGGTCAGCTTTTGCTACAAATTGAGTGGATTAAACCCTTTATATTTCAATAATGACCAGCCATGCTGCCTGAAGAGCTCTGGAAGGTCAAGGGCAGGATCTGGCTAAAAATCCCCTTCCTGTGGAGCAACAACACCAGGGGCCAGCTGGAACCACCACTGCGGGATTCCCCTGGGGTGATCTGGTCATGATATTTTATTCCCCTGACCCCTGGGATCAGCCAAGCTAGGAAAGGCTCCCACAAAACAGCTCCAAACGAGAGGGATATTTTACCATAACCTTAAATAAACAAAAGCAGAGGAGAGAGAGGAGATGCTGCCGGGAACTACAAAGGGGAACTGTAAACACAACAGCAGATAAAGCAGATGGATGTTTGAAACAACCATTTGCACTGGAAAAAACACATGGGATCCGTCCCCAAGCCCGCAGGGAATGAATTTACTGCAGCCAGAAACCACGTGCTGCAGTCAAATTTCCATTTATAACCATTACCTGCTAAGCCTGAAAAACCCACAAATAAAACCCAGGGCAGCAGAAATTTGTAACATTGCAACAGGAAAAACCAACTGACTGAGGGTCCCACATGGAGAGAAGGATACTGGGAATGCTGCTGCAGAGAGTTCTGGGTGCCCAAGGGCAGAAATGCATCTGGTGGTTTTAATTCCCAGAGAGCACGGACATCCAGCACCCAAAGGAGAGGGAGATGTTTGGTCTGGATCACATCAGCCTCAGTTCTGACCCTCCTTTGTTTCTCCAGCAGAGAAAACAATTTGATTTTTATTATTAGCCTGGAGAGGTGCAGGGTGGAGGTGGGAAGTGAGTGAGCAGAGCAGGAACCAGCCTCTGGTGAGAGATCTTCTGGAAGCAGCAAAGCCCAGAAACTACCAATAAAACAGCCTTATAAAATGGATTATTTGGGAATGACACCACCATTTAATGGTGGTATTTTGGTAGCAGCTCCCACTTCCCCAGCAGCACCTTCGCCTCCAGCTTGTGGCTGAATTTTTAAATTTAATTAATTAAACCATGGCCAGGGAGGCAGGAGGAGAATGTATTCCTTTGGATCAGAGTCAAATAACAGATGCAGACACTGGACTAATTGAGATACACTTGGCACTACTGGAATATGCCAGACTCCCAAAAAAGCCCATTCCCCACTTCTCTTTGCTCTGCCTACACATGGCAGCTCCTCACACAGGGCCGGGATTAAAGGGGGAACATTTCACTGGCGCTGGGATGGGATCCTGAGGTACATGTGTGATCCTAGAGAAATTCAGGGAATTAATGAACAGCCTCTCTCTCCCAGATGCTCCCATATATCACCAGGCACGGACAGCACAGAGTCAGACAACTTTATGCAGCAAGGTCACCTTTCAAAAGGAGAAGCCATCCAAGGCCCCTTTCAACTTTGAGTCGAAGGAAAAAAAGAGAAAATGAAAAAGAACATCTGAAAGGGATGAAACCCCAGAAGCACAAGGTGTAACCCCCCGAAATTCACCTCACTGCTAAAAACCAACTCCCCGCGGCCTGAGCGCGCAGAGCCCCCTGAACCTGCTCCCTTGTGGGGTGCCAAAAGAGCTGTCAGCTCTGCGTTCCCAGAGGAGGGGAGGGATTCCCGAACCAGCTGTCTGTGTGCAGACACGGCTCCAGCAGCAAGTCCCGACACCTTCCCCTCCGGCCCTGCTTTCTGGCCTCACCCACAGCCGTCAGGGCCTCTTTGTCAGGCCCCGAGTGTTGACAAATCCTGCTCTGCACAGCGACGGGAAGCAACAAAAGGCTGGGCTGTGCTCCTGTGGATTAGCTGCTCTCATCCCTCCAGCCAGGAGCTGTGCCTGTGCCGTGCATTCATCAGGAGAATTCCTCAGGCGGAAAACGCGGGGAAAGGCGGCAACAGCCACAACAAACAGCGGCCACTCGCCACCGCCCCGCGCTCCACGAGAGGCACGAGGAGGCCCAAAGTGGTGTTTTCTTCACGTACAGCTTCAAGCTGTGCCAGGGGAGGTTCGGGTTGGACAGCAGGAGGAATTTCTGCATGGAAAGGGTGGTCAGGCATTGAAGGACTGCCCAGGGAGGTTTGGAGTGCCCATCCCTGGAGGTGTCCAAGGAAGGACTGGAGGTGGCACTCGGTGCTGTGGGCTGGGGACAAGGTGGCCCCAGGTTGGACTGGATGATCTCGGAGGGCTTTTCCACCCTCAGTGAATCTGTGAAGTGAAAAAGCAGCACTTACTGCAAGCAGACCACTCCAGGCAGGGAATGTGTAGCAGGCAGCAGTGGGAGCTGCTCCTCCACCTTTTTCCTTGTTTAGCACCTCCACGATCTCTCCTGAACCTTCGGCTCTGCTGCAGCTAAAGCTTCATCCGTGTTCCAGCATCTCCCCTTGACACCAATGCCAGCTCAGATCTTTTAGCAGCAGTAATTCACTGACAAGCAGATTTTGAGACACATCTCACATGGTACCAGAGTCTTTCCACTGACAATCAGGGCAGTCAGCTCTTCCCATCACAACCAGACCAGGAAAATTCTGACCCAGAGAAAAGGAAAATGTGCTGGCACAACCAGGGTGACAAGAACTTGAAGCCCAGAGCACAAGATCGATGTCCCCACACTGGTTTGGGTGGGGAGGGATCCTAAGGCCCATCCAGTTCCACCTCTGCCATGGGCAGGGACACCTTCCTCTATCCCAGGTTGCTCCAAGCCTCATCCAACCTGGCCTTGGACACTGCCAGGGATGGGGCAGCCACAGCTCCTCTGGCTCTGTGTCCACGGCCATGGCACCTTCCCTGCACAGGCAGCTCCCAACTCATGGGCTAAGGATGGACAGTGCCCCTACCCCTAAATCAAATAGATATCTACAATACATAAATATAAAAAACAGCCCCTTTAACAATATTTCCCAGAAGCTCATTATAAAAACAGATCCCACTTTCCCATCAACGGCAGGCACAACCCCCCAACACAAACACAAGATTTGAGGCCATCACTCAAGCCTAGCTGATGAATAATGTTAGGAATAATCCCTTTAATAGTTGCTCTGCTCCCCATTTCCCTCCTGTCCCTGCCCAGACACGCTCCCAGGCTGAGCTGCTCCCCCAGGCTCTGATGTGGAGACACAGAATCCCACACTCAGAGGATGGTTTGGGGTCAAAGGGACCCATTTGGGGTCACCTTTGTCACAGAGCACATCACCTGACCAGGGATACCAAGCCAAAAGTTCAGTCTCTATTGCTTGAGACCAAATAAAAAATATCTTTCCAACCACCCCAAATTCCAACAACATTGCTCCTGATGTGTCATTTCCAAAGAAAAAGAGAAGCCAGAGGAACTGACAGTAAATACAGGGAGAATCTGTTCTTAAAAAACACAACTAGAAAAAACAACTTTCACATTCAAGTCCTGTACCTCTGACATGTAACCGGAGCTTATCATGTTAACAAAACCCTCTAATCTGAAGTGAAAAAACACTAAACCATGCAATTATCAAATGCCAGGCATTACATTCTGTGTCTTCCCTAATTTCACAACTTTCCTTTTGTTAATCACTGATTAACACTGCAAACCCCAGCAGAGGGCCCTACCTGGCCCTTTATACTACAAAGCCAAGAAAAAGAGTGTGAAAAAGCTTTATTCCTGCTTCAAAATCCCCAGTTTGGGCATGACGAATTCCTCCTAAACCAGCAAAGGGCTCTGTTAGCAAGTGCTGGCACAGCAAGAGGCTCCTTCTTCCCAGTTTATCCCTAAGTCAAACAACTCATGTTAAATTAATTCTTATTTTCTGTGGAGCCAACACACAGGACCTGCAGCACACAGTGGGTGAAGGTCTGGACTTCTCCTGGCAAACCAACCGAAATAATCAAACAGAGAATAAAAATAGACTTCAACAAGACACGAACCTCATGGATCCTTCAGCTTTTAGAGCTTAAGTTGGAAAACAGTGAGAAGCAACCAATGGAGCAATAGCAGACAGAGGTAAAATTAAAAATGCTTAAAAAGAGAGAATAAGCCAATGTGGAAAACACTCTCCTGCAGTGAGAGGAATTAATGAATTAAATAATTGAGTTTGTGTGTGACCTGCCCAAGAAAGTGTGATTTCCAGCACTGTTCCTCGAGGTGTTGGTGTATGCCAGCATCTTGGTGTTTTGTTTTCTTTTTCAAAGCTGCTTTTAGTTCACTTATCTCAGTTCTTCCTTGTCCTCTACACAAGCAGGTCTTTGGTGGTGGTTTTCATCATGATCCAGGAGGGATTTCAGGAGGAAATCCAGGAGGAAAAGTCACTTTAAGGTCATCAGACTGCCCAGGAGCTGGCAAAGCTTTCAATCTGTTCCATCACTACCCCGATTTTCATACTACAAACCTTTGGGACAGACCTTTTTAAGCTTCAAAACCCAACCTGTTGTGCAATATCCTCCACAGTAATGTCTCAATGAGGAAATTTTGGACAAATCCCTTGGAATGCAGAGCATCCACCTGTGTGGATGAGCTACCAAACCCCCACTCGGCACCTCAAAGATGCATGGAGGGAGACACAGACGTGCTAAAATCTCCCAGTTTATTTTCTGACTACCAGAATTCCTGCTGGATCAGCTCCCGAGAACCCAGAGGCCATAAATCCTGGCAGCCACGATCCCAGGGAACACAAACTCCCCCACGAATGTCTCCAGCAGCTCAACCCCAACTCCTGCACCACTCCAAGCCTTGGTCCCAGATGCTACAAATTAGTTCTGACTATACAAATCCCAGCCATAACACTAAACCCAAACTTCCAGACAATAGAGGGGAATCTAAACCTCACCCAGAGACCATTTGCTCACAATATAACTTTTTATAATGTTTGCTGCATCAATCAGAGCAGAAATGGCCTGGGTTTGATGACTTTATTTGGGGGAGGACACGGTGATGCCTCTTTTAGTGCCATAAAAGACTTTTCCAGAGTGTGCTCTGCAGCAGGAGGGGATGTACTGCCACAGGAGCCCTTGGAAAATGCCTCCAGCCCCTCAGGAATGGCTGGGACACCGCACAATTCCCAACCCCTTCACCCATGGATCACCTTCAGGTTGATTTTCCGGAATAATCCCGGAATGGGTTGGGTTGGAAGGGACCTGAAAGCCCATCTCGTTCCACTCCTTCCACACCTTCCACTATCCCAGGTTGCTCCAAAACCTTGTGCAACCTTGGACGATTCCAGAGAACACTCCCATCAGTCTGCCTCCATCCCAACCCCTCAGTGCCTCCAAAAGAGTTGCCAGAGCATGGAAAAATGGAACAGATGGACAGCCAAACCACCATCCTGCCTGCACGTGTGCTGCCAGCAGCGGCTGACATGGGATTTCAGGACACCTCTCCCACCCAAAACAGTCGTGTTTCCCTTCAGCAGCCTTGTCCAAGTGAAATCCCGGCTTTCCCCTGAGCTGCTCCAGCAGTTTGGGATGCCTTTTTTTGATTAAATCCCTCCTTCCAAGTCGAGAGCTTTTCCTAAATTTAATTTGAGTGAATCACTTTCTTGCCAAAGGAAAAAAACAAATCAAAGGTTTATTCTGATGCTATTGAATTCAATGCTTGCAAATTTAATTTCTATCTGTACTTTTGTTTAAACATTTTATGGTGTTAGTTACAACAAACCATGCAAATTAGGCTGCCAGTGGAATAAAAGGCCTGTTCTAACAGATAATAAATGGCTCTCAAGCATAAGCTCATTAAGATGCTGTTCAAGTGAGCGCTCCGACTCCCAGGTTGAGATCAAAATCTGCATCCTAAAAACAGGAAGATCTGTGGGGCAGCACAAGCTGCTGGCACAGAATGTCACATTCTTTCCAAAGGAAGATCCTGAGGCAAGAGGATGGTCTGAAATCCAAACCCTCGGTGCCTGGTTTGGGGCTCCAGCAGAGCTATTTCAGACAGGTACCACGAATCCTACACATTATTCCTGCTTATCCGGGGGCATTTACATCCCACGCTTGGTGCAAATAAATTATTTTTTTGGTTGAATCACTGACATCCTCCAAGCCCTGCTGCCCTGATCCCCTTCCTTAAATCCACAGGGAAAAACAGCTGAAGTGTCAGACACATTCCTTGCAGTGCCTGCAGGAGAAGCTCAGAGTCTTTCTAGTCTTCCACAAGGCCCCACCCTGATCACCCCAAGGGAGGTCAGAGCCCAACACTGACCAAGGAGAGGCAGGAGGGATGGAAAGATCTGAAATAGTTCCGTCTTCACAAAACCTGGGAGAGATTCCACGGACATGGAGCGCAGTTTTCCCTGCCGGCTGCAGGTCAGCCTCAGGATATGCAGGATTTTGAAGACATCTGGTTGATCCTCCCCTTGTGATCCAAGAGCCTGGGAGAGAGGAAAGTTTCCTGCCAACACACTTGTGGGCCTGACACAACACTGACACGGAGCCAGAGAGGACTTACCACTTCCAACCAGGAGCAGGTGATCTGCTGACACGAATTCCAGCAGCTGAGGCAGCCAAGGCTTCGCAGGACCCTGGTCTATCCCAGGGAAAAAGCTCGGCAGCTGTGGCACACGGACACCTGCACATCCCACAGGGATGTGGGAATGTCCTCCCTCCAGGGAGCAGCCCCAGGGGGCAGCTCTGAGCCCTCACCCTGCAGGGGGATGGAGGCAGCCACAACTGGGGTGGGATGGGGAGATCTGGAAAGGAATGGAAATATGGCCAGTGGGTATGAGGAAAAGCTTTTCCTCACAGGGAGGGGAGACAGGAATGTGAACACCTGGGTCTATGCTCTGGACCTCACCACCCTTAACTGGGATCCATCTCCAAACCGGCCAAGCACAAAGACTCTGCCAGTGCTTCCCTCCTGCCTTTTGGAAGGACACCAATCCCAATGCCAGATGGATTTGTCCCCCCAGCCCTCTCAGGATGCAGCCTCAGCCTGAGGAATGTCCCTTTCACCTGCTCAGGGCTCATCCAGAGAGGAGGATGTGGAACCTCTCTGTAGTCACAGCTCTCAACATTCATTCCCATCCCACTTTCTGCTGGTGTGTCTGGAGCTCAGCTCAGCACAGACAAGCAGCTTTGATGCTCAGAGTTTGTTCCTACAGGGAATTATTCCCCCTCAATAACTGGGAAACCAAGTAGTTAAAAACACCAATCCAACGAATTTATCCTTAACACCATCCCTGGCTGTTCCATGGATTCAAGCCATGTCCTACCTAAGCAAAAAGAAGGATTTACCACAGAGAGGAGAACAACACTCTCAGCCTCTTCAGGCACCACCTCCCTGCTTTCCTCAGCAAAGATGAGAAATCCTGGGCAGAGCACCTCCAGCCACAGATGTTCCAACCACACATCTGGCACATCAATGGCTTTCCTCAATCCCTCCGCACGGACATCGACTCCTTGATCTCCTGATTTCCAAACAAAGCACAGGCAGGTGTTTCCCTCCACAGTTGGGCTTTTGGCTCTGTTTGAAAGGCCAGAAGAGCTCAGAGAGCTTTAGGCAGAGCTCTGGCTGGAGCTGGCGGCTCAGGGCAGTGCTCAGGAGCTCCAGCTGGAAAATGCTGGCTCAGCCAACTCTGCCACTTTGGCCATGGAGGCTCCTCAGCGCCAACATCCTCCTATTTATGAAGGGGGTGAAACTCTCCCTAACCCAACAATCTTCTGCTGCTCTTCAGAGTTTTCCTGCATCCACAGAAGAGAATGGAGCTGGGAAAGGGTCTGGAACACCAGGAGTGGCTGAGGGAGTTGGGAGGGCTCATCCTGGAGAAAAGGAGGCTTGGAGGGACCTTTTGGCTCTCCACAAGCCTCTGACAGGACGGGGCAGTCAGGGAGAAGTCAGGCTCTACTTCCAGGGAACCAGGACAGGAGGAGAGGGAACGGCCTCAAGCCGTGCCAGGATATTAGGGATAATTTCTCATGGAAAGGACTGCCCAGCCCTGGCACAGGAGTGGAGTTGCCATCCCTGGAGGGGTTTAAAAGCCATGTGGATGTGGCACTTGGGAACGTGGGCTAGCGGTGGCCTTGGCAGTGCTGGGGAAGGGTTGGACTCAATGATTCCAGAGGGCTTCTCCAACCTGAATGATCCTGTGATTGTCTGAAACAGAAAATGAGGCCAAATCCAAGGAAAAAAGGGCCTTTGAAGGCGAGGTGGGTGCACAGTGCAGCACTGGGCCCTGCTGGGGTCACTCAGAGGTCTGGAGAAGGTTGGGTCGGATCAAGCCAAGGGTGCATGGAGGGGTGAGATGCCTCCAGCTCCCATTCTGGAAACATAAGCCTCATTTATCCTTCCTGGAAAAGTATGGGCAGCTCGAGAGAGGTCTGGTAGGTTGGAGCTATAAAAGAGAATGGCAAAACACAGGCAAGAAGGAATTTTCCATTCAGCATTAATTAGTTTCCATTAACACCCAATTCCATGGCTCACTTTTAGAAGAAAAGCTCTTTTGTTCCAATTCCAGGGGCTGAAAAGGGCAATGAAGGGCTGAAAATGCTCCTCCCAGAGAAAGAAGAAATATCAGCGTTCATATCCCTGGTATTCCTGGGGATTGAAAACCTAAGGGAAGTCACTTAAATGCAGAATTTGGTCTCCTCCTGCCAAGTTATTTTGTCATCAATATAGGAAATTCTAGGGAAAAGCAGCAGCTGTATGAGCATCTTCAGTACTAAACTCCTTCCATACTTTAGGATAATTATTTGCAAAGACTCCTGAAATGGTTTGGGTTGGAAGGGATCTTAAAGCTCATCCAGTTCCACCTCTTGTCATGGGCAGGGACACCTTCCACCAGACCAGGTTGCTTCAAGCCCTGTCCAACCTGGCCTGAAACATTTCCAGGGATAAGAAAGGAACATTCCATAACTGGAACAAGGAAGGAAATCCAGTAGGATCATATCAATAAGGAAAATAAACAAAAAGGCGACTCTGCCCTTCTTCCCTAAAGACCGACATTCCAAAAAGTGAAATGAATCAACTGCTGAGGGTTTCCTCCCCTCATTCCAAACCCCAGCAGCTCCCACTCCTCCCTCCAAACCCCAGCATGGGGGCACCCCAATCCCTGGGCACCCTTGCAAAGCCACCAAGCACCACATTCCCTGCTCTGCTTCCTCCAGTGTGGCAGGTCCCACATATCCATGTGCTTCCACAGAGCCCAAAATCTGCTTTGTTAGGGGGTTTGGGTTGGATTTTTTTTTTTTTTGGTTTTGTTTTTTTTTTAATACTATGTTTAAAGTTGTATATTGTTCCAAAGTTTCCTTGTTTCATGTCATTGTTTGTTACTGTGTTTGAAAGTTGGCACATATTTGTTCAATTAAAGATTTATTTGCACTATTTGTTGAATAAAGATTATTCTTGCTAAAAGCTAAATAAAGTTTCATAAAAACTCACACGTCCCATAAACAAAATACAATGTCCTTTCCAAAAAAGCGTTGCACAAAACATTTCAAAATCACTCAATTCATTAGACAATAAATCCGCACACAAAATAACCAGGCCTTGCCAGAATACATCATAAAATCTCATTACAACACTTTCAGGCCGGGGCTTCAAAGCAGGAACACAAAGGCTCCACCAACCCCTCGGCCTTGAAAAATCGCCGGCAGTGTGGCCAGAGTGCGTCCCTGGCACCTCACGAAAGCTTTGGCACCTCCAGCAGCACCCACGGGTGCCAAATCCCTGCCTCCTGGCCACTCCAGGTGGCTCCCAGCCAGCAGGGCCCCTGCCCCATCCCATGGCCATCGTGGTCGGAGCATCCTGGGCATCGCATCCCAGCTCTCCCAAACCACGGGAGCAGATGGAGAGCAGGGCTTCCCAAACCAGCACCGCACGAGCCCCTCTAGGCATTAAAGCAACAGGAGGAGTTTCCAAAGGCATGGATCCGTCCAGATCCCAGCAGGCCAATGACCAGGGCGGTGATGGTGACAGCTGCCAGGTGACAAATAAGTCCTTCAAGTTTGAGCTGAGGTTTGGGGCAGAAGGTGCTGTTACACCTAGGGAATTCCAGCCTGGATGCAGAATCACTTCCAAAGGAAAATGGCAGCCCCAATGGTGTCGCTGGGCCTGGCCAAATGCCAACACTGACCATGGCAAAGGCACCGGCAGCACCAGCCTTTGTCACCCTAAGGGCATCTCAGCCTGGCACAAAGGAGGACAGTGGCACTGCCACCTGCCCGTCACACCAAAATTAGCAGCATGGAATATCCTGAGTTGGAAGGGACCCACAGGGATCATCGAGTCCAGCTGCCGGCCCTGCACAGACACCCCAACAATGTCACCCTGTCCCTGAGGCCATTGTTGGAGCTCTGGCAGCCTTGGGGCTGCGCTCATTCCCTGGGGAGCCCGTCCAGTGCCCAGCACCCTCTGTGGGAAGAACCTCTTGCTAAAATCCAGCCTAAACCAGTGTCAGGTAAACCCTCTCTGCCCCCGAAGCGATCCCTGTCCCTGAGCAATCCCAGTCCCAGAGTACGGAACACCCGGCTATGAAAAACTAGCATTTTCCTTTACAACTCCACAACACCTTGATTCTTCCCCCAGCCAGAATTTGGAAGTTTGAGAGGTTTTGGGGTTTGTTCCCCTGGGTTTAAGTGCCGAGGGCTCCCGGAGGGCGATGGCCGTGCACCGGCTGTGCTCCCTCCAGCACAAATCCCAAACTTTATGGATGCATTTACGCACTCCCCTCTGAGCCACAGCTGTCCATGTGGATTTGGTTAGCTGGGAGCAGCTACTCCACAGCAGGGCTGGAAGAAACCCCCTGTGCCCAGGAGCCCTCAGCAAGTCCCAAAGGAAAGGGATGGCACGAAAGATGATGGCAGTGCCCCAGCCTGGCCTGGCTGGGTGTGACAGAGCACCCGGGCACTGCTGAGCAAGGAAAACTCTGGAAAAGTGCTAGGAAGAACCTGCTGAGAGAGAGGGATGAGGCTGTGGAATAGCTTTCCAAGAAAAATGGAAGTGGAGCTGGCTCTGCTGCCTGAAGAGCGAAGGGGAAATTAAGGAAATGAGCAGAAGAGGAGGGTGGAACGAGATAATCATTAAGGCCCCTTTTGACCCAAATCATTCCGTGGCTCCACGATAACAGAGACTGCAGCATGGATGCCCCATCTCCTGAAAACCCAGGACACATTTTCCACCGGGAAAAGCTCCTTGACTTCATTAAAATCAGCTGCTAAAGCTCACACCACAGGAGGAAGGACGGGGACAAAGGCAGCTGAAGGACAAAGACCCTTGAAATGAGTTTTGGTGAGAAGATCCGAGGTACACAAAGGTTCACAGGGTTAAAACTCTGCTTTTTCCTGCCTTTTCAAGCACATAATCACTTGCTTTAGTTGCTAGAGACGCCTCCCTCCCAGCTCTTGGGGAATATATTGTCTCAGCAGGCAGAGGGGGATGAACTCATCGTGGTTTCCCAATCCTGACCAGGGGCTCTGCGAGCTACTGGCAATACATATAATAAGTTATTATGCAAATAAAAACTGGACCCGGCCAAGGGAAATATGCTGGCTCTTCAAGTCCCATCTGCATCCCAGCAAGGATCTCAATGAACTTTAAAATCCTTATTGTCACCACAATGGGCAATATTATATTCTAGTTTGGATCTGTTCCTTTAGAGCATTAGCTCTCATTTGGAGATATTTTTAGATTTTCCTATCCCACTCCTCATTATGAAACACTGAGCTGCAGATTGATTTATTTCTTAAAAGCAAGTTGCTGTTTTCCCAATAACAGATTTAACAAATTTGTTCCACCTGTTCAGCTATGCTTCCAATGTCTTTTTTGTGGTTTCATTGAAGTTTTTTTTAATCCAAACCTCAAAGCCTCTAAACTCAGCATTAAAAGACAAGCTCAGCATCATCACTACCACTCACAATTCAAATGCTGCTCCAAATTACTGCAAGCTTTCATTTGTAAGTCGATACAGACACCAAGATTATGGAGCTTAATGGCTGTGGGCACAAACACACGCTCTTCCAAGGGCATTCTCCTACTGGAAATCCTGCCTTGGTGGAGCAGGGACTTGCTGCCTCATCCCCTCCATCCTCCTCCCTCACCCCAGCTGACCCCAGCCCCTGATGGCAAACAGAGCTACTGAACAGAGATTAAATCATCCTATACATTAAATAATCCTATATTCACCAGAGCCCCTCCAGCCCGGTGTTTTCTGTCATTCTATGGAAGAAGCTGTGGTTGTCAAGTCCCTGGAAGGGTCCAAGGCCAGGCTGGAGCAGCCTGTGATAGCGGAAGGTGTCCCTGCCCATGGGGAGGGGATGGTCCCATCTTGACCCACCCCACAGCTTCTAAGAACAGTTCATTTGCTTAAACAGCCTCTTTTTGTGCAGCCTCAATTCACAACTGATCATGTGAGAAGTCTCAAAAGAATAATTTTTTGCTTTCCCAAACCGTTCCTCCGCAAATATTTTAGAAGCAGCATTTCAGGGCAGCGATTTCCTGGCGGGTGATGGGAGTGCACAGGTGTGCACAAGAGCTGGCCAAAAATTCTGCTTCATTTATGTGCAAATGGCTCTGTTATGGAGATTTCAGAGAGAAAAAGAGAAAACAAGGATCCTGTACAAAATAACCCAAGTTCTTCCCAATCGGAGAATGTCAGCACTGCGCAATGGTAGCAGAAACCTGAGAATAACCATGGAATCATTGAGGTTGGAAAAGCCCTCTGAGATTGAGTCCATCCATTCCCCCAGCACTGCCAAGGCCACCACTGACCATGTCCCCAAGTGCCACACCCATCTGCTGAATCCCTACAGGGATGGGGACTCCATCCCTGCCTGTGCCAGGGCTGGACAGCCCTTTCCATGCAAGGTGTTCCTTGAAGCCTCTTGACCTGCAAAGCCCAGACCTGCTGATCTTCTACAGATGCAACAATCGGCACCTCCTGAGCAGCCTGACAGGTTCCCCTTCCCCTTAGACAACAACCCTGGCAGACCTCGGTGGAAAAACCCATGAGAGGCCCAAACTCAGCCTAGCCCAATGAGCAATTCCTGATCTCCGACACGAACGGCACAATTCTCTGGATGCAACGATAAATCAAGTGACTCCTCATCCTCCTGCAACTCCAGCTGCCACACGCATCTCCGCCAGCTCCCTAAACAGAGCTCCCTAAACCACTCACCCTGTGGGGTGAAGCCATGGCCACACCAAGCCCAGCTGAACCAACCGACCTAAAAGCCACCACAACAGAAGCTGCCGGGGACACAGGACCAACAGGGCATCACAGAGAACATGGCCAATCTCTTCCATCTCTAAACTGCCATAAATTTTCCCCACAGAAGTTCAAGATCTTCAAACCCAGAGAAGTGGCCTTAAAAGAAAACCCCAAACATCCAAGCGATCGCCCTGGGTTTTGTTCCATCTCAGGCACCCGTCAGGCTGACACATCCCGACACGAGAGCCCAGGGGCCAAAAGGGACACGGGGACATCCAGCTCAGGCACGGCTCCTCCTGCTCTCAGACCTCTCCCCGGAGCACAATTCCCTCCACGACCAACCTCTGTACCAGCAGGAACATTTCACTCGGGTCCCTTTCGGGGTAAGACCAAAAGTAAAGACCAGAGAAGGCGGATTTCTGGAGCAGCAGTAACTCCAGCTCTGTTCTGGGGACGTCGGGCATATTTCATGGGAAGATGTCAGCTCCTCGCATTTAATGCTGACACTGTCATTTGCCCTTCAGCGAGAAGAAAGGCATGTAAGCAACACAAACCAAACTGAAATTTCCCCATTGCAAAGCATTCCTGCCAGGAATCACAATCCCAGTGTCATGTTTCTTATGCCCTTCCTTCCACAATAGCCCTCGAAGGCCACACTTCCAAAACTTTATTGCTCAGAATTCCACATGCCAGAATTCACAGGGCATCCTGGACACCCTCTGGACCAGTTTCAGGCCAGTGCCTTTCTATATGAGAGCAAAATCAAGGGGAGCAGCTGGATCAGGACCAACATCACCACTTTATTCCTGGTTTTTCATCTCAAAGTGCCCCTGGTTTCTCACAAATGCAGTTCTGCTTCATTCTCCAAACACACACAACAACCAGGACAGAGAGACTGATGGATGAACACGAGACACAGCACCCTCACAGAAACATTTATTCCTATTTATTTACCATTTATTCCCATTTAATAATACTTAAGACCAATTCCAGCCCCAGCACAAGGGGAAGCCCAGCTGGTGTGGGGGCTGAGATGATTTTTGGCATCCCAGGAAGGGTCGCCCCTTCCAAAGTCAATTTTTACTGCCCAGCCCAAATGTTTTCCTTTAGTTGTTTCCAGCCCACCTCTTCACCAGCCTCTAAGAGCCTCACAGAAGTTAAAGGTTAAAATCCTTCCAATCCCAGTGTTTTTAAAAGTCTGATTCAGGCACTATCTCACCACACTTGGCCTCGCTCCAATTAACCCCTAAATGCCAAGGAGTCAAATAAAAAGCAAAAATCATTTGTTATCTCCAAGCTGCATCTGCTGACAAACCCTGTAGTGGGGTTTTTGTTGCTATTGTTCTCCAGGTTTGGGCTTTTTGAGCACTTCATGATAAGAAAATTGTTCGGTAAATATGTCAGGAGCCCTTCTCTGTCAGCCATCATCGCCTCGGGGTGTGATTGCTGTTCACAGACATCAAAATTTTTGCTATTTGCCAGATTTCAGAGAGCAAACTTGGATCCCCTGAGAGATACCTGGCACTGCTCAGTGCACCAGCAGCAGGAATTTTTAACTCCTTCAGTACCTGATCCAGCTTGAAGCCACACGGGAACTTCACAGTGATCTGACTGAAGGGTAGCTGCCCCAACCACCCCATGAACCCTTGTTAGCAGAATTATCATTTTTAAATTGAGGTTTCAGCATCTTCAGAGAAGGGAAAAAAGAGTTTTGAGTCAAAAGGACCCAAAGGAGAAGCTCATGGTCAGCGAGGAATTCTTAACACCAGCCCAGGGGTCTCTAGGGGTCTTCCCCTGAACACACATACACAAAACTGGGCTCAGAAAGCCTTTTTTTAGGAACACACTAGTTAATATTCCAGCCAAAATCCCCCTGGTCCAACATTTAGGTACCAGAGGAGAAGAACTTCAGTTATTCTCAGCTTAACGTGACCCTGACCCATCACCTCAGCAATGGGATTGCAGAGGGACCCCACAGCCCTCAGGGTGAGGTGCTGCTCTCTGGAATGGGGTGAGGATGGAGGGAAGGGGAGGAAAGCATCACTGAGAACCCCCAAATTCCGTATCACTTCCAAACAATCCAGTTATTCTGGAAGGCAGAAAAGCTGCCCGGCAGTGTAGGGAGGAAAGAGTTGACAGCTCTTTGCTGCATCCAGCGTCATTTTCCTTGGCAAATCCAGGCTGTTGTTGGAAACGTGCGCCAGACGCTGCGATCGGAGCTGAGCCTGCAGGAGCAGCGCTTGGGATTTAACACTTGAAGACCTCAACTTCCCGGAGCTTGCCCTGCAACTCCATCCCAGCCAGGACAAAGATACAGCACATCTGGAATTGGAGTGTGAGCAACCTGCCGAGCACCTGTGTTTGAAGTCGAATCCTGCTTATTTTAGGAACGTGCTGCCTCCCAGCATCTGTGGCACGGTGACACAGGGATTCTCCTGCCCTTCTGCTGCTGGTGCTGAGCCCAAAATAAGAACCAGCCCCTGGGGATATGCAGGAGATGCACCGGACTGAGCCAGGAGCGCTGGATTCCATACAGGGGATCCAGGGGTTACAACAGCAGCATTCCAGCAGGTGCTGAGCACGGAGGCTCTCCCATCTCCTAAGCAAAATCCACCCTGCCAGCAGAAGGTTTGTTTTTTCCCTTGGTTTCAGTGTCTCACCAGACACAGAGGCCAAGCTCAGCTGAGCCAGGATTAGTGCTGAGCTCCCAAGGCTCAGCTGAAGCCTTCAGTTCAAGGACTTTTCCTGCACGCATTCCCTTTCCAGAGAACGAAGCACAGAATGGATTGGGCGGGAAGGGACCTCACAACTCATCCCATTCCACCTCCTGCCACAGGCAGGGACACCTTCCACTATCCCAGGTTGCTCCAAGCCCCACCCAGCCTGGCCTTGGACACTTGCAGGGATGGAACAGCCCCAGAACCTGTGCCAGGGCCTCACCACTCTCACAGGGAAGAATTCCTCCCCAGTATCCAATCTAGATCAACCCTCTTAGTTTAAACCCTTTTCCTTTCGCCACCAAGTCCCGCACAGTCCAGGACTCCGTGCAGGAGCTGTGTTCTGAGCTAAAACATCTCCTGTCAACAACAGGAAAAACCCCCAAGTTGGCAATAAAGATATTGCTCAAAAGAAGATTTAATAATCCCTTTAAACTGACAATTAACAGCTTTAAACTTTGCCTTCCTGCCCCTCTAGGAAAAAACTCCTCCTTTTGACCTTAAAAATCTGTCAGAATTTACTCAGATGGCACATGGACGTAATTCCTGGTGGGCTTCCCTCGCCCTTGCATGGGATCTCCCCCTGTCCCAGCAAGAGTTAACACCCCAGACAGACAGAGCAAGCACCAACAAGCCCAACCACAGCCCCAAGGCAGCCAGCTACTCATTGAGTTCATTATCACTCAAAAGATACAAACAGCTGCAGTAGAAAAACCAAATCTTTTCTTCATCCTGCTCTCTAAATGCACCTCATCAGCTGCACATCCAGCGATTCCTAGTTTGATCCCATTTTTCTGCCATAGGTTGCATTTTATGGGAAAATGTGAGAATTCAAGTTTTCCAGGCAGAGCCTTCCTGCCGCCCCAGGAACAGTAGCAACTGCAGTGAAAAATTGAAATAAACCCCCCATTTTTTAGTCTGAACTGCTTCATCCTCTTGAGTTGGCAACAGTTCCAGCTGCCAGCTTTAAATGCCTTATCCTATTTTCCCATCCCATGGGAAAATTAGAATATAGTGCTGGTTAAGGGCAGCAGTAGCTCAGCAACTTGTTTGCTAAGTTGAAGGAAGTAATTGCTCTAAAATGATTTCCTGGATTAATTTCACTGAGCCCAGCAGATGAGGAGGACTGGAAGGATCACAAAGGTCTGTTTAGGCCATTAGTGCCTGCCCCACATCCCCGGCCCCACACTTCTTTGGGAAACCCAGGGGAAGCTGCTGTCGCTTCATGGATCAGAAAATATAAGGAAGAATTCAAAGATTTAGTTATTTTTAGAAAATATAAATATTATTATCAAATAAGACTCAAAGATCTGTATTCAATTTTCTTTTCTGGACAGGGCACTCTGATCTTCTCAACTCTCTGGAAAGGAATGCCAGCATTATCCAATTAAAATAAGAAATGGAAAAGGGAGAAGAGACAACAGGGGAGATGCCCTGAGAAGCTGGGGCTCCCCCATCCCTGGAAGTGTCCAAAGCCAGGCTGGAGCAGTGTGGGATAGTGGAAGGAGTCCCTGCCCAAGGCAGGGGATGGAATGGGGCGAGCTTTAAGGTCCCTTCCCACCCAAACCACACTGGGATTCTGGGGTTAAGCAGCACGATGGGGTCTGAGCAGGACAACTCCACACAGTATCTCCAACCTGCAGTAATTTACAATCACAGAGCCTGTACCTGCTCCTAGGTGCATTTTAATTCCAGTGCCAGCTCGTGAAACACCTTCCCTGTCTCCCCGCTCCAGTGCTTTGTGCCTGGGGAGAGGCTGAAAGCCCAGAGGTGACAGGAATTGTAAAAAGGGATTAAAGGACAAAGGCGGCACTCAGGGACAGCACCCCGCTGGCCTGGCACGGGATTTAACCCTGGTGTCACACAGGGATGGGATTTAACCCCTGGGACACCAGCACTATCCAGGAGGGGAAACAGGAGCCAGGGAGGGTCTGAGCTCCCTAGGACCAAGCTAGAGGCAGCTCTGGCAGGAGGTGACTCTTCCCCAGCCCTCTCCTCCTCTGCCGTCCTAGAAGCATCCAGCAGCTCCCAGGCATCGTGTCCATGTCCTGCCACACCACGCAGTGACCACAGCACTGTGCAGCACAAACAGACCCTTGCCACATCCCCCACACCACGCCACAGCCAGCACCACAAAGCCACCGAGCCAGCGGCTCCTGCCACACAAAACCGCAGAACACGGACCCTCCCCACAGATATAAACCCATACATGATGGACACAAACCCTCACCACGCAATGCCACCTCGCGTCACTCTGCAAAGCCACGCGACTCAACCCCACGCCATGCAATGCATCCCGATCCTGATGGGATCCTTCCAGCTCAGCAGATTCTGGGATTCCACAGCACGAGCCATCCCCACAGAGCGCACCTCAGCTCCGGGGATGGAGCCGAGGTGCAGCCAGGCAGGAGGATACTGGCATTGCCATTTGGAAGGCGTTCCAGGGCTGGCACGCCATCAATGGGGTCCTGCATCATTAGGACTTTGCACTTACAGCAGCGTTTCATTCGGGCTTAGGGAAAGAGCTCATTTCCATCCACACCCATCTGGGAGTGATTATTCCCGCTGTAGTAGCATCCAGGCCCGACTGGCATCGGCACCATTAGCACACAAACCCAGAGTTTAACGAGAGAGCGCTCACCACTGCAACCGCCCCATAAAGACACTTAACCACGGTAAAATTGCATCCAAATCTCCCACTTAACCATGGTGAAACTGCATCCAAATCTCCCACTTAACCACGGTAAAATCGCATCCAAATCTCCCTGTAATTCCATGCTTGCGCACAATGGATCCTGACAGATTACACCTCTTCAGAGACATGCTTCCCACTTATTCACTGCACGGAGTTTCCTCAGTGCTTCACATCCCCCAAACCCCTCACAGACCGGTACCTTCTGCAGCCAGACACCTCTAAAAATAACATCGTCCCTGAGTGTTAAAAGATATTAAAATATAAAGCCATTAACATATAATAAGACTGGAATGAGAGCCCCGCATGCTCTGAAGCTCTCAGGGTTTGGCTTCCAGTCAAGAAAAATATATTGGATTAGTCTGAGAGCAAAATTAGGCTGGTGTGCAGTTTAATTAGCATTACAAGACACTACATGTGTATGGGAGAGCAGGGAAGATTTATGTTATTATGTGGTAAGAAAAATTATGTTAAAAGGTTAAAATAATATGGGGTTGATATACCACTATTTACTCCGGGGTTAAGGGAAAGATAACTTTGGAATGCCACTGAATGTTGTTAAAAGCCCAGGTCTGAGGGTTTGCCAGGGAACTCATCAAAAAATTGTGGAAAAACCCTGCAATTTGGTCACGGGTCAGTCAAACACTTACATTGACAACAACAGTGGTCACGATCAAGGAACTCAATAAATGCTGGTAAAACATCCTGGTCCTCGCACAAAGTCGCAGTTTTTATCCTTTATGGAATGAGTAGAAAATAAGGAAAACCCAGCTCAGCTGCGGAGGACGACAGGGGGCAGAGGGAAAGGCACCCTTGCAGTACCATAAATCTGGGAATAAGAACTTCGGGAAGGTCCTGATCAAGTTGACCCCCACTGCAGATGGGTTTGACTCAATGGCTTTGAGAGGTCCCTTCCACCCCAAACCCTTCTGTGGTCCCACAATTCCCAAGGACCAGCCGAGCTGGCCCCACACAGCCAAAGGCTTCTCCTCACACCAGGAATTCACCCCCCAGGACATGCAGGGATGCACCTCCAGCCCTCGGGAAGAACTCACACTGTATTTAATTTCCCAAAGGATGCAGCACACCCCGCAGCCACTGCCACGCTCCTGCCACCCCTCACATCTTAACAGGAGTAGTTCTGGATCCAGGCCAGATTTTCCATGGAATATTCATAGGCACAGTAGCAGGAATATGAGAATTTGAGTTGTGAATGAAGGTAACCAGAGCCTGACATTTGCCACAGAACTCTGCAGGCTCCCTTTATTTCCCTCCGAGAGCTTCCTCCAGCTACAAGCAGGACCACAAAGTGGAATCCGAGGGAAAAACCAGCATGAGGCACATCCCTCATCACCATCTTCCTCCTGCACACACCCAACCTTTCCTTAACCTGGGATCAGAGTTGTGAAGTCCCAGTGCAAAGGGATTTAAAGGTCTGAGCCCACAGGACCCTGTGCTGAGGCTGCTGCTGCTAGAAGCATTTCCAGCATGAGGCTTTCAGCATGTTGGGCAGGTTTCAGCTGGGACACAGGAACCAGACACGGGGATGAAGATGCATGGATGAGCTACAGGTATGCTCAGGGTGGGAGAAGCCTCTGGAGCAGCTTTAACACTTTTAGAGACTTTGTGCCAATCACACCAAGTGCTGCCTCTTACTCTGGAGCCAGAATTGACAGAAAAGGACAAAATAACTGCAATTTCACACTGGTGAAGGAAAAGAAAGGAAGAAGTACCCCCCTGTGAGGGTGGGGAGGCCCTGGCACAGGTTGCCCAGGGAAACTGTGGCCACCCCATCCCTGGCAGTGTCCAAGGCCAGGCTGGACAGGGCTGGGAGCAACCTGGGACAGTGGAAGGTGTCCCTGCCCATGGCAGGGGTGGCACTGGATGGGCTTTAAGGCTCCTCCCAACCCAAACCATTCCATGATGCCACGAAAGCAATGCCACGGTCAGGAATGCCGATGTGGGCGCTACTCCAAAGTGGGAACATGCCTTGTTAAAAAGGTGAGACGTGGAGACCAGGAACAGACACCTTGGCACGGGGAAGGCGAAATGCCAGGAATCACACTGCTGCTCAGCACATTTTTTTGGATGACTCAGCACCTCCCCTCCCTCCCCCCACCAGCTGCGAGTGCCTCCACAATTAGTTTGATCCGACAGGACGGATGGCTTTTGATCCCATTCCCAGGCTTTGGCAGTTTTTGTCCCCATCTTGGGACACTCTCAGGGCACACACTTCACCCAGCATTGGCCAAAAAACAAGTCTGGGCAGAAACGTGGCATGACATGGATTTGGTTGGAGAAAAGCATGGGAATGATGGTCTGCACAGCTCAAATATTGCAAAGATGATTTTTTGACAGCAAAATACAATTTAATTTAGGCACAAAATCCTCTAAAGGGACACAGTGCCCTGATGTGGATCTCCGCAAGCAGAGCCTGCCTGACAGAATCCCTCTCCCAACCCACAGCACACCCATCCAAAGGGATTATTCAGATTTTATACCACCAGCCAAGGTTCCACCACTCCCCAAACCCTCTCTCACACCTCTGAGCCATCGAAGAGTCAATGAATTAAAGCAGCTTTAACAAACTCCTCGTCTCAAAGCCAACGCGGTGATGCAACACCCGGCGGGTTCTGGGACAAAGATGTGGAACTACAGTGCCTCAACCTCTGCCATGAAAATCTGCCCTTCTATCCCAAATGAGTTACATATTTGGATACCCTGTGAGATAGGGAAGCGGGGCGTTATCGAGCTGCCAAATCTCACTCCTGTCATGAGGTCATTTCTGGCATGCGGCCAGGTGAGGTTTCAGCCAAAATCTCAGCGCTGACCATCGCTCCCCATCTTTCCCCCCACACTCCTCTTCCTCCTGCCTCAGGTCAGGCGGGAAGGGGGGGGAAATAAAACAATTAAAAAATAAAGAAAAAAGGGTTAGAAAGGGGAGTATCTTTTGGGTTTAAACAGTTTGTACAATCACAACACACAGAGTCAGCACTCAGCCTCTTCACTGAGGACACTTCAGCAGCTGAAGGACATTTGAGGGCTCACAGCACTGTGGTCACTGGGATGTTGGGTCCCCCCCCCGCCCAATGAAGCCTGACTCTGACCATGGTCCCCAGGAGAGAAATGTCATTGATCACGTCTTGAATTAACTATTTCGTAATTTCAGCCTAATTTATGCAAGCATCACATGTATGGGATCACACTTCGGGTTCATCAGCGACGCAGCTTGAAAGAGCTGTCAGGAACCCCACACGTACCCCAAAGCTTGACGATAACTTTCTAAATAAAGTGGTTAGCAAATCCCACATTTCACGGCTTTAATCACTGAAGGGATCCACGCACAACATTCCAGGACACCTAAAGTGTTCATTTCTAGCTGCACATCGACTCAAGGCAGAAAAATCAGTGAGAAACGGATGAGCAGCAGTACTACAATCCCATTAATCACACGTTGTCACAGCAGCCGTTCCCAACCGGAGCGGCTCGGGATGCTCAGTCTTCCTTCCCCATGTCCCTACTACCAGCAAACTTTCTCTCCAACCCAACTCCTTCGATGTGCCCCAAAGAATTTTTCATCTCAAGCCTGACAGGCCAGATGTAGAATAAAGAAATAAATAATTGGCGTTACCTTATCTGGAGTCCGTCAGCTGCAGCAAGTGACGCTCAGAGCCCCGTCCGCATCCAGAGACAAATTATCTAACGCTGTAATTTATGAATGCCTCAAGTATTTGCCCTGGTATTTCATTATACACTCGCTGGAAAGAAGAGCTCGAAAGACTAAACAGATCCAGCACGATAACACGAAAGGCACTCCAGCCGTGCGCTATTCCAAGACAACCCAGGAATCCCAGCACGACATCAAACCTCTCCGGCTCGCTCTGTGTTGACACTGCTCGAGGGGCAGCGAGGGGAGAACACAGAGCGATGACCCGAGAGCTCAGCTCCCCTCCGGTTGAGCGCTGAACTCGGATTTCTGATGGGAAGCTGCGGGTTC
Source organism: Origma solitaria (assembly GCA_013397895.1). NCBI lineage: Eukaryota > Metazoa > Chordata > Aves > Passeriformes > Acanthizidae > Origma > Origma solitaria. The sequence goes on from VZRL01005061.1 coordinate 876,624, forward strand.
CAGGCAGCGAAGGAAGCACAAGCCTGCCTTTCCCGGGGGCAGCCGAGGCCGGCGCGGCGGAACGGCTCCCGCTGCCAAGTGGGAGGAAGAGTTCCAAACTCGCCGCTTTATCAAAGCTATTTTTGTCCTTCCCCCCACACACTGATAACCAGCAAGCAGAGGACCGCCGGGGTGCCGAGGCAGGGCTTGGCGTCTCCCCACGAAACCCCGCTGCGACCCCGCGGCAAAGCCACCCGGCACCTTTGGGGAGCGGGCCATCCGCTCGGCAGGCTCGGAGGGGAGGAAACTCCTTCCTCCAGCTTATCCTGCTCGCAGCGAGGTTTCGTGCCTGGAAAAAATGAGCTAAGTTTGCGAGCGGAGGCCCCAGCTCCGCTCCGGCTCTCCCAGAGGCTCTCGGGACAGGCGACCCCCCCAGGGGCTGGGGACACCGGCGGGGACAACCGCGAGGCTGTGCCCACCTGTCCTGCACAGGCTGAGGAGCTGCTGCGGGGGGGACACCGCGGCATCACCCAAATGAGGATGCACCTGGCTTCGGGGGATTGTAATCACGAACCCAATGCAGGAGGAGGAAGGGGAGCGAGCGGAGGCCGTGCGGGACCGGGACCCGGCGCCCACGGCGGGTGCGGGGCCGAACCGTGCGGGGCTCCCCGGCAGCAGCACCCCAAGCCCGGGGGGACCCCGCAAGGGACGGGGTAGAGCTGCTGCCCCCGGCCAAGGTCAGGCTGTCGGGACACACGGTGGGTCTGTCGCGACAGGGAGACGGCGGGCGGCAGGTGGAGCGCAGACGACCCCGTCACCCCCAGCCCAGGCGAGTTCCCCCCATACTTCACCCCCGCACCGCGAGTTCGGAGCTTTCCCCCTTCTTCCACCAAACACGCCCGGGGGGCCGTTCCGAAGCGCCCCGGGGCGCGGCACCGGAGCCCGGAGATGGAAGCGGGGGATGGCCCCGAGCAGCGCGGAGCCCCCGCGGTCTCCCCGCCCCCGGCCGGACCCAC
>VZRL01005061.1:878045-914030 GCA_013397895.1 Origma solitaria
CGGGCGGGGGCGGGGCCTGGGCGGGGTCTGGGCAGCGGCGGCTCCGCGTTGGTGGGCGGGGCTATGCAAATTAGGGACAGAGCCAATTGGGGCCGGTGCCACGCCCCGCTCCGGGCAGCGCGGGCCCGAGCCCGATCGCGATCCCGGTCCCCATCCCGATCCCCATCCCGGTCCCCATCCCGATCCCGGTCCCCGTACCGGTACGGGCAGGCGCTGTGAGGGGCGGGCCCGTGCCCAGCGCGGTGCAGCAGGGCCCGGTCCCAGTCCCGGTCCCGATTCCGGTCCTAGTCGCGATCCACATCCCCTTCCCGATCCCGGTGCAGATGGACCCGATCCCGGTCCCGGTGGCCGCGGTCTCGCCATTCGCTGTCTCTGCAGCCAGCGGAGGATTGCTGGGAGCAGATGCCAAGCGCCACCTGTGCCCGGCCATGGGCACCATTGTCGCCGCTCTGCTGGGGACACGGCCCAGCACGGGGTGCCCAGGGAGGTGGCATTGTTTTGGGGCGCCTGTCGCTGCCTTCTCCAGCTTTTTAAAGGTCGATTCTCACTGCTGGAAACGAATGGAAGGTGGAAAACAGCCTGGGAAAGAGGGAACCAGGGAGAGGAGGGGGTTTGGAGAGGGAACCATGGAATCACACCTGGTTTGGGTTGGAAGGACCTTAAAGCTCATCGAAAGGAATCTGCAAAACCTGTGCTGGGTCTATTTTCAATCAGTGGGTTTAATTGCTAATGAGATGAATAAAGTGCTGGGTGATGCTCACAGGCCACCAGGAAATTTGAATTCAGAAATTAGAAACGACCTGAACAAACTCGAGAAGTAGCCTGAAGAGAATAGGATGTGATTTGGAAAAGTAAAAGGAAAAAAGGGATTAAATAAAGGTGTTCATGGTGGGAGAGAAAGTGGCACTGCAGAGGAGGATTCCAGCTGGTTTTGGAGGATCAGAAAATGCAGGGCAGGTCAACAATGCTGGGAGATGTCAGAGCCATCCCCAGATGTCCAGAAAGGGCCCAGCACCAAGGACTGTCCCCAGCACATCCCTTGGAAGGGGTCCTGGGGAGCTCCCCTGGGTGGGCTCTGAGAGCTGGGTGGTCCCGTGCCAGCTCTGTGCTCCCAGATCCTGGGGGCAGGGTGAGTTTCCCACCAGGCTGTCCCTTCCAGGAGAAACCCTTCCAAGTCCTGGAACACATCGTCTGGGAATTTGTGGGGTCTTCATCCCACAGATCACAGCCAGAAAGAATCCCACGGTGGCCTTGTCCTTTCTTTGGGGAGGAGGATGACCTTTTCCAGCCCTTCCTGGCCTTGTTTTCCTGCAGTAGGGTTTTTTCCTATAAGTCCTGTGTCATAGACATGAAATTCCATGAGAGTCTCTGTTTTCATTTAAGAAAGAAATGTTTCCCTAATATTTGGGAAGAACAAAAAACTGGAAGCATTAGGAGCTGCCAACCTCAACAACTGAGGAACAAAAAGCAAATAAACACAAATGAACCCTCTGTTCAAAACCCTGCAATTATTTTAGGAACATTTATAATTATTTGAGTGCTTAGGGTTGTTACTGGTTTTCGCAGAATCACAGAATATCCTGAGTTGGAAGGGACCTGCAAGGATCAAGTCCTACTCCTGCACCACTGAAATCCTGGTTTTCAAGGTGAAAATCCCAACCTCAATCCTACATGGACCAACCCACGGTTGCAGCAGCCTCATCCCATTTTCCATAGTAATTTATGTTACTTTGAAGGTGAATTTTTAGAGCTCAGGTCAGCCTGGGTCTGGGTCCGGGAGAAGATATGAGCTCTCCATTCCTGCCTGGATCTCATCAGGGATTTAGGCCAAATCCTCAAATTGAGGGATTTCTGCCTCCTAGAGCCAGATCAGCGTTCCAACAATTAGAAAGGAATCCTATGCGATGATGGAATTAATACATAATTTATAAATGGGATCCTCATACCCACACCGCTCAAGCCCCAGAATCCATGGTTGCGGTTTCTCCAGGGTTTTATTTTAATTCCTCCTGTTGTGAGCATTCCTCTCCTTCCTGTGCCATCCCTGAAAAAACTCATTTCGTGGATGAAGAAGTTCACAGGTTTAAGTTGTTTTCTGTATCCCACCCTAATTGCTCCAAGAATTCTGGTCCAGGAGCAGCAGGAGCCAGAGGATGGGGAAGATGCAGAAGGGACGAGGATTCGTGAGGCTCTGGATCGGAAAATAAAGAGCAGTTGAGAGGGTCCTGGGGAGGGTGGGCAGAGGCTGCAGAGGAGGAGAACACACAGAGGACACGTCTGGAATGACTTTGTCACTTGATTCCCAAACTTGCTGGGTTTTTTCCAGCATCGCCTTCCCATCCCAGCAGGATTTAACCAAAGGTGGGAGGAACCTGCTGTAGCTTAGGAGATCTCCCTTCCCTCTGGAATGGGCACAGCTCTCTGCATAGCCCAGGGCACTCCATGGCAGATCTGAGTGCCCCTCTCTGTGTGAATTCCACAGATCAGGGAATATTCGAGGGATGCAAAGCAGCCTTGAGCCCATTTCCCACTTACATTTTGGCAGCAGCTGCAATTCCTGCAGCGGCTGCAGAGTCGAGTTTAACATGTGTGACCTAAAAGCTTTGGAATTCCTGACTTTCTTTTGAGGAAAGCCATCCCTTGCTCTCTCAGTGATGTTCTCAACAACATGAATACAATAAAGTCTCCTAAAACCTGAAATCCTGGCACTCCAACAGCACATCCATGGGCGTTTACAAGCCCTTAGGAAGGAGAATCCTGATTTTATAGAGCCTCCATCCAGCATTGCAATCACAATTCTTCTTCCTCGGTGAGATCCAAGATGTTCCATACAATCTACTTTGCTTAAGGCTGTTTTTTCAGTAACTATGAGCTCTGTCGGTGCAGGAAAGGCAATTATTTGTGTCCAGCTGCTTCCATAGGGGCAGGGATTGAGCAATATGTTCATTTTATAAGAGCAAGATGTACTAAGGAATCACATTCATGGTTTTTTTCCTAGCTCTGCCAGGGACTCTGCCAAGATTTTCCCTCTCTGGTCATCGCTGTCTCTCTGATTGTTCATCTGTCCCTCCCATCTTACTCCATGAATTCTCACAATTAACATTTAGTGCTGTGGCTGCCCCATCCCTGGAAGTGTCCAAGGCCAGGCTGGATGGGGCTTGGAGCAACCTGGGATAGTGGGAGGTGTCCCTGCCCATGGCAGGGGTGGAATAGGATGGGCTTTTTACAACAAGAGAAAAAAAAAACTGCATTGACTCTTGCTGAGCTTATTTTCACATTTCCCCCTGCACTGCTGATTTTTTAGGATCAACAGTGCATTGACATCTCATTTTCCTCCACGGATCAGCCTTTGCTCTGTTTTGAAGGAAGGTGAGGCCTGGCAGCCCCACGATTCCATCCCGGAGAATGCAGGAGGCTGTTTGTCCAAGGAGGCCGAGTTCAGCCTAAACACAGCTTCTTGCAGAGGGGGTAAGGAAGATGCTTCTCTTGGTTCTGTTGTATGTTTATTTATATGTTATTTGGTGATAATGAGAACCAAATGTTCGGGACCTATTCAGTTCTTAAACTTTTATAGACTCATTGTCTTGATTTTCAACTGTGCAGCCGTCTCCGAGCCCCTGCCTCCCCCGGAATCATGGAAGTGCCGTCGGTGACCAGGCTCAGCTGTGCTCTTACTCATCCTGGCTGGAAAAATGATATTCCACACCACGTTATTCAACATCCCTGGTGCCTCCTGGCCCCCTCATCCCGACCCCTCGGCTCCCACATCCCGGGTAAGCGCCAGAGCCGGCCAAGGCATTGTCCTGGGGGTGCCACTTTCGGGCTGCGCTGGTGCCAGGGAAAGAGGATACGATCTGTGCCTCGAGGAGCAGACGTGATACATGAAAGATGCTGTGCCAGAGAGCCCAGAGCCTGCTCTGCCCCTCGGATCGCTCACCAAAAGGCAGGGGAATGGAGGGAGAGGGAAAGGAGGGAGCTGCACCCCAATGCTGGGCCTGACCAGGGACCATGGGGAGGGGGCTTTCTCCAGGCTCCAGCATTCCTGGTGCCATGGGCTTGTTGGGTCCTAGGTCAGATCTATGATTTCAGACCTCTTTTCCAATTTAACTGATTCTGTGCTTTCCCAGGCCTGTTGGTCTGGGAGCGCAGCTCTGGATTTGGGACTCCTCAGGGAAAAGGTGCCATACCCTGTCCAGGTGGGACACCCCCATGCAGACCCCTCCCCTCCTAAACCTCTGCTCTCACAGCACAGGGGTTTGCAACAGCTTTGCCACACCCTGAGAGGCTCTTCCAGGACCTAAAGGGGCTCCAGGAGAGCTGGAAAGGAACTTTGGACAAGGCATGGAGTGACAGGACACAGGGAATGGCTTCCCACTGCCAGAAGTACATTGGATCAGCACCACACTGTGGGCACAGGGAACTGGAACCCCAGTGTCACCACTTGTGTCTTCTCCAGGCAGGGGCAATTCTGACAGGAGAGATCCTGGAAATCCCCTGCCCCAGGTTTGTGGCCCCTGTGTCCATTTCAGCCTCTTTGGCTTTCGCTTCTCTCTCTTCAGAGATGTAAATTCCATGGATCGTGATTTGAGCCTAAAGAGGTAATTTCTGCATCGATAGAGACAAATATAAAGTGACCAAAATACTTTGCAAATGGAGCAGGGCCACAGTTCCAGCCCCAGTACAGAATCCCAGGTTGGTTTGGGTGGGAAAGGACATTAAAGCTCATCCCATCCCACCCCCTGCCATGGTCAGGGACACCTTCCACTGTCCCAGGCTGCTCCAAGCCCTGTCCAATCTGGCCTTGGACACTGCCAGGGATGGGGCAGACACAGCTTCTCTGGGCAATCTGTGCCAGGGAAGATTTTCTTCCCAAAATTGTGTTTAACCCTGCCCTCCGTCAGGTAGAAGCCATTCCCCCTTTTTCTGTCACTCCAGGCCCTTTTCCAAATCTCAGTTCTGGCCTAAACTCCAACTTTTAAGCATTTTGGGTAAGGCAGGGCGAGTCCAGCCTAAAGAACTCAAGCCCTGGCTTTAAAAAGGGTAAATCCAAGGAATTAATATCAAAGCAGGAACAGTCATAAGGAGAACATATGGAAGTGTCTTTTTCTGCTCTCACTGACTGGAAACTGCACGCCCAGGCCCTGCTCCAGCTACAGGACCCCACATCCGGGGCTTAGTTTCCAGGTGATCCGGGATTTCAGCGATTTCCAGCCTTGGGATTGTTAATGTGAGATGACAGCAATAACCAGGGAAACCCCACGTGTTTGTTCTTCCCAGCGTGCCAGCACTTGTGGATTTAAGTGAGGAGAAAGATCACAAGGCTCAGACAGAATATCCTCCAGAACACAGCCCTAAAGCAGCAATTTCCTCTGCGGAGCCCATGTGAGATCAAGGCAGGATAAAGCACTCCATGTGAGCCTGGCTGAGGGGATTTGGGAAGGGGCAGGAGTCATTTGTTGGAGATGGAATAGTAAAGATTAAATTGGGTGTTACAGAGGGACCTTTCCAGAGGGAACAGCTCCAGCTCCGAGTGCCATTTGCCTTCACCTCTCCTCCAAGAGAAGACTCCTGGCTTTGGGAATGCAGCATTCTTAAGCTAAACCTGCTGATAGGAACATGTGCGTTTCATCTCAGAATGAATAAAGAAATGATTGAAAAATAGCAAACCCTGTAATTTTGGTGAGGAATAATTCCCGTGCGATTGGAGGCAATGCACTCTCGGATGGAAGGGCCGAGATCCTCTGGATCAATGGGATGGAAACATCTGCTTTATCTCACCGAGATCTGAAGAGGTAAGAGCTGACAGTTCTTTGTGGGAATCTTTGCTATCTCATTGTATATCTAAATTACATTTATTGATGTCCAACGTTGATGTTTCGGGTAATTCTCGTGGATCTCACTACCTTCTGTTTCAAATTCACAGTCTTCCACCACTCAAACTATTATTATTTTTACCAGTCCCAAGGGTGTGCTGGAGTCTCTTTGGTACAAATTAGAGAGGCTTTTATGAAAAACTCACAGTTTATGGAACAGAGGTTCCCGTTGGCTCCCTGACCCTGAGGTAGTGACAGCTCCCACCGGAGCCTCGCCCACAGTGGGGGTTTTAGCACCATTCCCAACGCGGCTTGGGAGCTGACACGGGGTGAGGAACAGCAGTAATTTCCCCCAAGAGGGACAAAAAAGCCAAATGTTGACAAGTTTATGAGTACAAACATGTCAGGGGATCTCCTGGCAGTGAGGCTTTGCTGCAAGCCTGTGCTGGGTTTTACCTGGGGCTCGTTGTTCACCTGGGCTGGGCTCTGAGCTGTGGGAGAAGGGATTTGGGGGAGACAGAACCCATTCTGCAAGGAACAAAAGCAGGGTAGAAATGACCCAAAGATCCCAGCCCAAATAATTCTACTAAAAAACCCCCAAACTCAACGAGTTTTGGAGAATAAATCAAGCGACACAGCTGAGGGAGAGAAGAGGGTGGTGGGAAGATGCTGAGACTGGCGGAAGAAGAGTCACAGAATCCCAGGATTTCCTGAGCAGGAAGGGACCCACAAGGATCATTGATCCAACTCCTGGCCCTGCTCAGATACCCCAATAATCCCACCCTGCGCATCCCTGGGAGCGTTGTTCAAACACTCCTGGAGCTGTGGCAGCCTTGGGGCTGTGCCCATTCCCTGGGGAGCCTGGGCTGTGCCCAACACCCTCTGGGGGAAGAACCTTTCCCTAAAATCCAACCTCACCCTCCCCTGGCTCAGCTTCAGGTGTTCCCTGGGTCCTATTCGTGGTCACAGCTCCCATCTCTGCTCTCTGAGTGTGAGCCCTTGGTGAGAATTCCTTAGAAAAGGTGACAGTTCCAGTGTGAAGGCTAAGCAGCAAACCTGAGGTGGAGGGAGAAAACCCAACCCTCCCCAGCTTTCCCATCAAGGCTTCCATGCCACTGCAATTAAAGCTGAATTAATAAAGACACGGATTTTTCAATTTTTCAGTGGAGAAAACACATAGGTGAGACCTTGATCTTCTCGGGTACCAAAACAGATCCAAAGGAGAAACCATGAAAAGCAGAGCAAGGAAGAAATCACCCAGTAAAACCCATCTGGCTCACAGCATCCGTGGAAATCCATACAAACCCACCTTCCACAGCCCCTCCAGGCTCTGCTGGGGTAAAGGGGGCTACAATGAAAAATTAATTGTAGGCTCTTACTTAACACAAATTTTGAGACAAAAAGAAGAGAACAAAGGAGTCCTCTAGGCAAAAAATGTGGAAAATGACGATCATTAATAACGTCAACTCCTCACTCCAGGATTTTCATCAGTTGGCTGAGGTGGCATCACATTGTCAAGACACAAAAGCCATAAACACACCCAAAAAACCTGTTTGATCCCAGAAAAATAAATGCAGAACTCACCAACATCAAGAGCTCCAGTTGGAGTGTATCCAGAATGTCCAGACTTGGAAAGGCCTAAAATCATCCTGGAGTTTCCTGGTAGGTGGAAAACACCCTGAAACTGCATTCCTGAGGTGAGGAATGTTCAGGATTCTTAATCACCCATGGCCAAGTGTTGGTATGAAAAACAAGGATCTCAAGCACAATTTTAGACCCATGTTTTTGGATTTCCATGAATCCCAAGTTCTCCTCTGCTCAGGGAGGATGGAGAAGTTTCAGGAGGTCTGAAATTGTTCAGAAATACACATGTTTGAAAATGAACCTTTTCTTTTTTGATAACCCAGAAAGCAGGAGCTGGTGTGTCATCTATTAAACTATACATAAAGACATAAAAAGGGAATTCCTAATCCTCATCCAGAAGGGCTGAGGTTCGAAATCCAGACTCCACCCAGGATTTCAGCATCTGGAAAGTCCCATCTCGCACCTCAAAACATTCCCAGGCCTGGACTTTGATTTGGATCTGCAGCCCTTTGTGTTGTTTTCTCGGGGGTGCAGCATTTTCCAGGCTCTTTCCAGCAGAAATATTTCCATGCTGCCCACTGCAGTTTTTATGGAGTCACGAGGCAACTTTACAGCTGAGAAACTTCTCCCTGGCCCCACACTGCCTCCCAGCTTTGATGTGCACAGCCCTATAGCCATAAAAATTCACATCCACTTAACTCAAATCCCTGCAAATGAAATCCTTGGGAATCAGCACGTTGCTGGGTGGATTTGCAGCTGCTGCAGCAGTTTGGGCACCATGTGGCCACCAAAATCCTTCCCTCAGGAGCTCAGGAGTGGCATCACTGCTCCCCAGGCACCCAGGAAGTTGGTGGGAATGAGAGATGGGACCAGGATTGCTGGGACACATCCTGCCTGCAGCATTCCCAAAGGAAAAGAGCCCAAACACTCTCCTGAGAAGGCTGATGCTGTATCCCAACACTGTTTTCCAGCCCAGGCTCTTGCAGGACCCTTTCATGTAGCTCCTAAAGCCCAGCTGGGGCCGAGAGCTGCTTGGGGCCATTGAGGGCTCCCCCAGGAGGAATCACTCTGGAACTGGGAATTACCTGAGCTGCTGTGATTGCCTGCAGCAGGATAACCTGGGCCACTGGAGCTTCCTGGGGACAGGCTCCAGCACTGCTTTCCTGTCTGGGGGCCAAACATCCCTTCCATCCTCTCTGGGCCATCTGTGCCAGCGCCTCACCATCCTCACAGCCAGGAATTCCTTCCCAATATCCCATCTAGCCCTGCCCTCTGACAGTGGGAAGCCACTGTCTGTGTCTTGTCCCTCCATGCCTTGTCCCAATCCCTCTCCAGCTCTCCTGGAGCCTCTTTAGGCACTGGCAGGGGCTCCGAGGTCTCCCTGGAGCCTTCTCTTCTCCAGGTGAACACCCCCAACTCTCCCAGCCTGGCTCCAGCCCTTGGAGCAGCTCCGTGCCCTCCTCTGGACTCGCTCCAGCAGCTCCACATCCTTCTGATTTTGGGGTTCCAGAGTCTGGGGCAGGTCTGCAGGTGGGGGTCTCACCTGGATGGGGCAGAGGGACAGAGTCCCCTCTTCCTGCTGCCCACGCTGGGGAGGTGCAGCCCCCTCATATCCACCCCCAGCCCCTTGCTGTGACCTACCAGCCCCCCAAATTGCCCCTTCTGCACTCCCCACTCTGTGCCCTGGTTCTCCAGCACAGCTGATGCCTCTCCCATTTGCCTCCTGCACCAATCTGCTTTTAAAAAAATTTATTTCCATTCCCATCCAATTTCTTCCCCTTTTCCTGGTTTTCTTTCCAAACAGAGGGTTTCCAGCTCGGGATGGGGATGGCCACAGTGAAACTCCAGAGCTTTATCCCGTGGCCTTTCCCAGCCTGGCACGCAGCGCTCAATTTGGAGCGCGGTGCCCTCGCTCTGTTCCATGCCGAGCTCTGTTGTCCAGAGGAATTAATTCCAGATTATGTGTGGGTGTGGACTTCAGCTGGGCAAAATTTGGATACCCTGGTTGAGTCATTATTGTCTGATGAATCTCTTGGTGACAGCCTTCGCCCCTATTGTTCTGAGGTGAGCCCCGTGGCAAGAAATGTGAAGGCAAGAAACAAAAGAATATAAAGAAAGGTTACGAAATCAAATTCAGTTAAGGCAGGGTTATTGTCCCTCCATCCCGCCTCTCTGGCCTCCAGTTGGGATTGGATTTGGCAGGAAAACAACCCCTGTGGGACAGCGGCTGGGGTTTAGGGCAGGTTCTGGGGGGAGCCCGTCCCCATGGGACCCTGGTGGCCCCAATGACACAGCAGAGACAGGGAGGAGGAGTTATCATCAATTCTTAACATTTTATTTCTTTACTGGGTTAAACAAGGAGCAGAGAAAACCTCGGCCCCAAAATACAACAGAACTGAAAGCATTACAGGTACAGAGACTATTGAACACAGAGAGTAGTAGGATAATATTTTAATACAACTGAATTATAGCATGGGATTGTGTTTTTGTTGGGTTTTTTTCTGTTTGTTTTTTGTCAAACCAGTTTGGAAAATAAATGTAATAGGAACTAGTGCAAAAAAGTTCTAAACATGAAGCACAGTGTATAAAATGGCATAAGAAAACTGTCCCCTCGAGGACACAGTCACTTTCTTATGACAGAGGGGAGAAAGAGAAACAGAAGGGGGGTGGGAACAGAGGGAGGGTCTGGGAGGCGGAGGAGGAAAAGCTGGAAAGAAAGAGAAACCGGGCCGGGGGATTAGAAAGGATACTTTGACTTCAGCAATGTTGGTTTGTGTTTCACCACCACGCACTGGAGAAGGCCCTCGTTGGGGTCGGGCCGAGCTCTGTCACCACCCACATGGCACAAGCACTTGAGAAGGGTTCGGGCACCAGCAGCCTGGGCACCGCAGGGGTCGGGTGCCCACAGGTCCCCTTGAGGTCCCTACTAATCCCCCCGAGGCTCTGGGACACCCAGGCCAAGGCAGGGAGCCCCAGCTCGGACACGATCCAGAGGGAGAAGGGCATGAGGGGCTGGGGTCTCCTCCTGCTCTCCCTTCCCACATCCCTCCCGAACGTGGCGTTGGTTCCCTCAAGGACCAGCACGTGGAATTTGTTCCCAATTTCCACCCCCTTTTGAAGGCATCCTGAGGCTGTGTCCGAACGGGAGGCTCGGAGGAGCTGCATTCGGTTTGGGTTGGAACAGAAAACCAAACCAAGCCTCCATCAGAGGGATGGCTGGGGATCCCCAGGAATTCCTCGCAGGCAGCAGCATCTCAGATTCCCACGGGGAAGGTATCCCTGCATTCCCAAGGTGTTATCCTGGCCTGCTCAGCCAGGCTTTGCTCCAGCCTGTTCCCACCATGGAGCCACCCAGCCTCCTGCCCTGGAGAAACTGGCTGGATGCTATTTTAAGGAGAGCTGGTTGGAATTCCTTACAAATTGCTATTCTCTCCCAATCTGCTGCTGCCCGTTCCAACTGTGCAAGCAGAAAAAGTGTGATTGATTTTTTTTTTTTTTTTTTTTTTTGTTTTTTTTTTTTTTTGAAAAATAAAAGGTTTTGTGGGAAAGGGTTTTTCTGGATGCATTTCTCAATTTGCAAAAAAAAAAAAAAGGAAAGAAATTGGTCATAATGATCAATCTGGCTTGTTTTGACAAGTTTCAAAATTAAAAAAATCACTGTCTGGCTCTTTTTGTCTTTTTGTTTTGCAACTCAAGCATGTCCAGTTCCCAAATACATTTAAAAATGGTAAAACCAACCCCAAATTTCATAAGCCAAACCTAATTCTTGGGGTTTTTTTGTTGAGTTTCAGTTTACAACAAGCGGAGTTGTCGACTTTCTGGGCTGAAAAAGAATCACCCTGAAATGCTAAAAAGGCTGGAAACCGCGCCTGGCCTTGCCTGGAACACAAGTCCTGGGGATGTGGAGCAGGAAAGGGTGGAGGGACTGGGCTCAGGAACTCACCCACCTCCTGCCCAGGCCTTTGAGAGGGGCTGAGAGCGTTGATAAAAACCCGACAACTTTTAAAATTAATTATTCCTTATATTTTATGATCCTAAATTAAAAACGGTCCATCTTCCACCACAGCATTCCCTCTTCTCCCTTCCTCTTTCCTCACAGCGACATGCAGGGCTGGGAGGTTACCTGAAGAGCCACCTGGACCAAAAACACCTAAAAAGAGCTGCTAAAATCCTTCCATTCCTGGAATAAAATGGACTCATGGTGGGAGCTGTGCATCTCCAGGGCTGCTGTGATCCAGGAGCTCTGAGCAGGCTCCTGATGTGGGAGAAAGGATGATTTTGGGATTGTGTGACAGTGGTACCTCCAGCTGGGATGTCCACGAGCTGACTTTCGGGCTGAAGGAGATCCTTAACATCCAACCTGAACACCAGACATGGCCCTTCCCAACTTTTACAGCCTAATTTAAGAGAGGTTTAACCCCCAGGGATGGGAAGCCCTGGGGAAGCACAAAAAGCTGATACACAGAATTCCCTGCCTGTCTTGGGTTACAATGTAAGATGTAACCAAAAGGATGTATTCTATTACCATCTCCACAAGCTTTTAAGACAGGTGGGGCAGTGTTCTTTATCTTCTCCAGGGCTCAGCCCTGGTAACTCACCCTGGGGAAGCAGCAGCTACTCTGTGGAGACCATCAGGGTCTCACAGAATGACACCATCCCACTGTGAGCTGCCCTGCCCTGAGGGGAGGAACCAAACATTCCTACCTGGATTTAATCTGAGGCTTGAACACCACAGGGGCACTACCACTGGATTCCCAGAGGACAAGAGCTCAGTAACAATCACTGGACCTCCAGAGAAGGACCAGATCTCTCTACAGGAGCACCGCTTTGACAAAACCACATCCATCACTCCAACGGGACCACAGCCACCATTTAATCAGACTGCTACCGCCACCCTGACCAACAGGGTGTCAGATTGTATTCTGACTGTCAGGTTAAGCCAGTGTTTCTGTACTGTTGCCTTTATTCTAATTTTCCTTTAAAATTGTAGTTCTGACTTGAAATCTCCCACAGTTTGCTTTGAAACTTGTACATTTTTGGCACCCAAAGTGAGGCACTCTGGTAGCGTGGCTGAGGTGGAAGATGGTGGTGGTGAAGCGCAGCATTCTCTCCTTGCTGGTGGTTTACGCCAAGGACACGGACCCAGAGTTGGACAGCGAGGCTGGCATGGCAGGGAGCGATGGGGGAATGACCACGGGAGAGAAAGAAGGCCTGGTCTCAGTTGGGTACAGGGAAGATGGCTTTACCTGCCTGGATGGGGATGAGGAAGGGTGTGAAGAGGAGGATGATGAAAACAGCAGGCAGTCAGAAGATGATGATTCAGAGACTGAAAAACCTGAGGCTAGTGACCTAAAGGAATTCTCAGAAGTGGAGAAAAGAGATCCACAGAGGCTGGTTGCTTCTTTTTTAGAGACTGCGGAACATGTCTCCATATGAGATCAAAATCCCTCCTGAGCCTCCTGGCAGATGTTCTAACCAATTGCAGGATAAAACCGAAAAGCTGTATGAGAGGAAAATGAAAGAGGGCATGGATATGAACTACACCATCCAGAGGAGAAAGGAATTTCACAACCCCAGAATCTATGAAAATCTGATCCGGTTTTGTTCCATTGATGAACTCGGTACAAATGATCCAAAGGACATGTTTGATCCTCATGGCTGGTCAGAGGATTCATATTACAAGGCACTAGCTAAAACCCAGAAGATTGAGATGGAGAAGGCCAAGAAGGAATGCACAAAGATTGAATTTGTGACTGGCACGAAAAAGGGTACAACAAGAAGCGCTGCTTCCACAACCACAACATCCAGCACCACTGTGGGAAATGCCCAGAAGAAAAGAGGAGCAAATGACATGCGCCAAGGAAGGGTCTCATAGAAGGACTCATAGAATTACACCATCCCATTGTGAGCTGCCCCGCCCTGAGGGAAGGAATTAAACATTCCTACCTGGATATAATCTGAGGCTTGGAACACCACGGGGGCACTACCACTGGATTCCCAGAGGACAAGAGCTCAGTAACAACCACTGGGCCTCCAGAGAAGGACCAGATCTCTCTACAGGAGCACCGCTTTGACAAAATTACATCCATCACTCCAACGGGACCGCAGCCACCATTTAATCGGACTGCTACCGCCACCCTGACCAACAGGGTGTCAGATTGAATTCTGACTTTGTCAGTTTAAGCCAGTGTTCCTGTACTGTTGCCTTTATTTTAATTTTCCTATTAAATTGTAATTCTGACTTGGAACATCCCGCTGGTTTGCTTTCAAACTACTACTCTGTCCCATCATTTTCTGGCAGAATCCAGGAATGTTTCTGTCCTGACTTTGTCTCCACCAATCGCTACAGGCATTCCTTTCCTGGGCGGCAGCAGGAATGGGATTAGGGTGAATCACAAGATGAGGGTAACCTGGGCAATGGGACCTCACTCCCTCTGGCTCTGTGGAAATCATGGAATCCCAGAGTGGTTTGGGTGGGAAGGGACCTTCAAGATCATCCAGTTCCACCCCTGCCATGTGCAGGGGCACTTTCCACTACCCCAGGTTGCTCCAAGCCCCGTCCGACCTGGCCTTGGACACTCCCAGGGATGGGGCCGCCACAGTGTTTCCAGGCCATCTCAACAGCCCATCCCAAATCTCCACACTCAGTGCCACCAGAGACCAGGAGACACCTGCACGGGGACACTCCATGGCCTAGCCCCACAGAATCCTGCCCAGGAGCAGCAGATATCCGGGATTTTCCCTTTATTCCCTTCCTCCAGGCGGCAGCTGAGCATCTCCTGGCCCCGCCCGTGGCCCTGAGTGGCAGCGAATGAACTGCCCTGACATCTCCTCTTGAAGCAAAGCAAAATGTGTTGAAGAAAAACCAGTTCCAGATGTTTTCCCAGTGTTGCCAAGTTACTCAACATGTTCTGCTTTAGTTGTCAGATGCTTTCAAAGCGATTTCCCTAACTCCGAGCACGAATGGTGAGGGCTCTCCCTGGGAATCTTCTGCCTGGGGCTACCATGGATCTGTATTTTCATAAGAAAAAGACTCAACTAATGATTAATGTTCCCCAGAGGAAGCGGGGCCTTTCTTTGGGATTTTTCTTCAGTTATTTTTAATTAATTTGTACAACTGGCAGCTACATGAAAGTGCAAAACCCGGGAATAATACTGGACCCAGCTCCCTTTGCTCTTTCTCCCTGCCCACACCTGGAGCTTGTGGAGAAAACATCATCCCTCACGTCCCTGGGGATGAGCAACCCCCTCACCAGGGAGGAATCACTGCTTCCCACCGGGAGTTTTCTCTGAGCAAAGAGAAGTTTATCCACTGAAGGAAAGGTTGAGTTTTACATATTAATCCCAACACGGGGCACTTTCTTTAGGGAGAAAAGAGAATATCATTGGATGAAAAGGACAAAGCCCCTTGGGTTTAAGTTCCTGGTAGGATAAATCATTTAGAGCTCCTATTTTGCATGGTGGCTTTGGGAAAGCATTTGGGATCACAAAGAGCCCCTGCTCTGGTGGACACATGTCTTGGGGTGAAGCATCCCTGCATACACAGGTTGAGGAAGCCCTTTTCCTCCTTATCCAGGCACATTTCCTCCTTTTCCAGGCACATTCCCTCCATGTTGTAATGAAAATAATGCCAGTGGTGTTAAGTGAGACAATGTCACCGTTTGCTTCCCGGGCTGTTCTCTTGGAGAGCAAAGCCAGAGCACTTGGGGATGGAGGATTAGGAGGTTGTAATGTCAGACCAAAGGCAGGAATTTTATCCAACGAGCTCCTGATGATGGACTGCTCCATACACCGCTTCCAGCTGCTCCTGCTCTGGGAACAGCCTTGTCTGGATCCATTTAAGGAGATTGGCAAAGTGTTGAATGCAGCATATGGTGCCCTAAAACCACAAAACTTATTGACAGCAGCCCAGACTTGCTCAAGAAAAGATCTCCTTCCAAAGCCTCACTCTGAGAAGACTCAGCACTGTCCTCCCACTTGCAGCAGGTAAACCCCTCCCGTGCTCCTACAATGGATCTGCATCCTGTGTGCTCCCTCTGGCATCTTATCCTCCTGGGAACACCTCCTGGGAACCATGGCCTGGAAAATGCATGGATGTCCTCCATAACTGCCCTGGGGGCCTCTGCACTCCTGGTGGACGGGGCTCAAACCTCCCCAGTAGACACCCATACCGGCCCAGTTCTGAACTGGCTCCACTTCCTGATTCACTGGGATGCAGCACACGCCCCTGGCATCCAGAGGGAAGCCTCCAGCTGGTGTTAGGGAAGGTGAAACCATATCTCACAGCTCCCAGGTTATCCCAGCAAATCCCTGCCAGCACCCCCTGAAGCTGGGCTGTTGTACCTCACTCCTGCAGCTCTGTGGACATCATGGAATCATGGAATGGTTTGGGTTGAAGGGATCTTAAATTCCCTTCTGTTCCACCCCCAGCCATGGGCAGGGACACCTTCCACTGGAGTAGGTTGCTCCAAGCCCTGTACAACCTGACCTTGGACATTTCCACAGCTTCTCTGGGAATCCCACATCACTCATCACCACCCCCCAAGCCTGGCCCGATGCTCCATCACC
Organism: Origma solitaria; assembly: GCA_013397895.1. NCBI lineage: Eukaryota > Metazoa > Chordata > Aves > Passeriformes > Acanthizidae > Origma > Origma solitaria. Next base: position 894,011 of record VZRL01005061.1, read on the forward strand.
AGTGGGACACGAGGGCCTCAGGGCAGGGAGAAGGATCCTCAGGATCCAGATTTGGACGTGGTGCAGGGACTGAGGCCGGGCCACCCTGTGCCTGCCAGCGCTGCTCAGTGTCACATATGACACAATGAACAGGGCCAGTGACTCAGGGCCACTCACTGACGCACCACACTGGGCTATTCTTCTCTCTCCTGATGAGTCGCAGCAAGATTGGACACAGCCTATCTCTGAGAGAGGCGCCTGGAATTAGCTTAACTCTTGGCAGTACAGGAGAAATCTAATTTCCTTCGGGATCCAGCTGTCTGGAAGCAGGGATGGCGCTGTGCTCCCTCCCCTGGCCTGCCTGGGAGCTTTTGCTCCTTGTCAGAGCAGCTCCACAACCCACTGCTCACAGAAAACCAAGGAATTGGATCCCCGGTTTCCAGAACTGCTCCATGTCCAACTCTCTGATTGGTGTAAACTAGGCTGGAATTAAATGGGTGTCATGAGGAACAGTCAAATGAGAGACATCCTACTTTTTTGGGTGGCAACAGTAAGGGGGAATCTGCTCAGGAAACACTCTATCCTCCATGAGCACCATCTCTCCCACCCCAAAAACCACGGGACAATGGGATACAGGCCTCATCTCTGCAGGACTTTGGGAACAGGCAACTGGTGGTGTGTAAACATCACCCCAAAGCTCTGAGATTCAAGTCAAAACAGGAATCAAACATTCAGCTGCTTCTCAGAGTCTCTTTGGTCTGGAAATGGGCTGGAAATGTCAGGAAACCTGTGCTTCCCACGAGATGCCTGGTACTTCCTTCTTCCAGCCGGGCAGGAAGTAGCTTTGCTCATGGGGGTCTGCTCATGGGGCTTTGCTTGGTTTTGCTGCACCTCAACAGACCAGAAACCACAAAACTCCTACGGATCATCAACTCTGGGACTTCTTGTACCCTCGCAGCGATCTGGGAACAATTTGGGATTGTAGGACATTCCTCCTGCTCCATCCCTGTCTCCTGCAGTGATCCATGCAGGGCTCTGCTGTATGTTCCTGTCAAGAGCCAGCCTGGAAACAGAGGGACCATCCCAGCCCCTCTGGGAGCAGGGAGTGGGTTCACACCCAACTCGTAACCTCATGCTAAAAAACCCTCTCCTCCTTCCTTGCTCACATCCAGGACAAATTCTAGCCCCTGGTGCCCAGCCCAGAGGCACCAGCTCGCAGTGTCCATGCTGGGAACAGTTCTGTGGTGGGTGGGTGGGTGGAGAATTGGGAGTTTCCTAGGAAATGACCAGGGGATCAGATCCTAGGGATATGATGTCTGTTTGAGGCTGAATCCCTGGATATGCTGAGCTCAGATTAAAAAAACACCCCAAGTGAACCGAATGAGGCTGCACCAGCCAGCACCTTGCCCGGCCAAGTCCAGCTGGGATCCCAGAAATTTCCGGATCTGGGGGCATCCATGGATTGAAACTATTCACAAAAATGCTCCTCCCTAGCTGGGCTTTATTAGTGCCTCTTTGTGTGGGAGACTCTCCCTCCAAGCCAGATTTCTCCAGCCCATTTGCCCAGTCCTCCTGCCATCCAGTCAATGATTTGTAGCTGGGAAGCATGGAAGGATGCCTTTGGGATTCCCTGCATCCAACTGTGGCCACGTGGGATCCCTCTCCCTCAGCCTGTGTACTGCTGGAGTCACATCTCCCTAACTCCTCACTGAGACCAGTCCCACCAGCCAGGAAGGACAACAAAAAAGGTTACACCAAATCATCAGGACACTTGGCAAGGCGGGATGTGGGAATGCTGGGGATGTCCCTCCTGCTCCTCCCTCTCCACCTCCTCACACAGAGGAGCAGGAAAGGCCAGGCTGGAGGAGCATGTTGGGATGCAGTGAGACCAACCCCGAGCGGTACCACAGTGCAGTGTCACAGCATCCCACTCCTATCCCCAAACCCCATCAGTGAGGCAGTGCGGCGATGAGGACGCTGCACCCCACCAGGGTGGTTCTGCCCCGAGCCGGTGCCTTTTCCCTGGGACAGGAGTGGGATAGGCTGTGCCGGGAGGTGCTGCCCCTCCGCCTGCTCCCTCGGGATTCACAGACTCAGGAGAAAAAGAACGAGGGCTGGGCCGACCGTCAAACCTCGGCACGGCACGGGCAGGGGAGGCGCGGGAGCCCAAGGCACTCGCGGCAGCGGCCGGGGGACACTCGGCAGTCCCACGGGGACACCCCTCGATCCTAAGGGACCCTCCCCTCGGTCCCCCCGCCCCCGTGCCGTTCCTGCCCGCCCGGCGCCTGCGGGGCCGGGAATGCTGCCCCTGCCCGAACCCTTCTGGCGCCGGGTCCCGCAGCCCTGTGCGCGTTAGAGACTCTTCACCACGGGGATGCCCCGCGCGAGCAGCTCTTGGGGGATGTGCGGGGGTGCGTGTGCGCCACCCCCAATCCCGTGCCTCCCATTGGAGGAATAGCATGTGCCCCCCCTTATGGAAAAAGATCTGGCGTTCTCCTTGGAGGTCGGCTCTGCTCTCCGCGTCACTCGTCCCGTGCCATGCTCTCCTCCAGGGCGGGCGGGGCCTCCAGGCCGAGCCCCCCAGCGCCGCTGTGCACGCTCGAGAAGGACACCATGGTGTGGAGGAGCATCAGGACCAGCACGCACAGTCTGATCCTGCTGCTGCTGAGGCGAGACCCCGCGGAGACCGGCAGCAAGGACGGGGAGCGGGGCTGGTGGTACTGGTGGTACTGGTGGTGGTGGTGGTGGTAGAGGTGGTAGTGGTTCTGCCGCTGGTGATGGAGGTGGGGGTCGTGGCGGTGGAAATGGAGCGACTCTGACGCCGTGGATTTGGGGGATGTGTCCTCGTTGCTGTCTGGGGGGTGCTCGCAGGAGTCCCATTGCACCTCGCAGCACTTGGCCTCCTCGTCGGGCAGCTGGTTCTCCAGCAGCCCTGTGGGAAGGAAGGGAGCAGGAGGAGGGGTCAGCGGGACACTGAGGATGAGGCTGCAGAGGGATTGAGCCCTGGTGCCCACATGGGGTGGGCACACCTGAGAACCAGGACACTCAGACATCCCCTGGAACTGGCCCCCAGTGCATCTGTGAACCTGCACACACCAGCAAGGCGAGCCCAGGGCTCCCCAAATCCTGCTCACACCTGCTTTAATCCATCACCTGCAACTCCTTCCATGCTTTAGCTTTCAGTCAGAGGTGGGACCTTCATCTCCTGTGCTGAGATGTCACTGCATCCCCATTAACCCCATTAACCCCTTATACTGTACCCTTGGGATGGCCAAATTTCGGCATCAGGCAATATTTCCACACCGCCTCTCCTCCCACTCCGCCCTGATGAGCCTTCCAAACCCGGGAAGTGGCCTGGAAATTCCCCAAGGCTCACCATCACCCCCCCATGCCCCAGGTGAGCCCGGCCCTCCTTACCCGTACAGATGAAGCCAGGCAAACCTCCATAGATCAGCTCGTCATTGTCCGGTAACACGAAGGGGCACCTGGTCTGCACCTCCAGGCAGTATTGCTTGCATGGGATCCGCTGCCGGCACTGCTGCTGGGTCACGTTGAAGTACTCGGAGCACAGCCACGCCTTGTAGACAGCCTGGGGGAAATCATGGAGAAGGACATGTCACTGCCCAAGCACTGGGATAGCTGGAGCATCGCAGTGTAGTTCTCTCGTGAGAAATGTGTGTTGGGTTAATTTGTTGAACAGCGATGGATTCAAATAACTCACTGGAGGTCACAGTGGTGGAACTCGTCTATCCAGCCAAATCCACCACAAAAATAAAGCTAAGTAACCACATGGAATAATGTCCCCTACAGACAGGCACCGTGACAGACTGCCAACATCAGTGACCCAAGAGCTCAGTCCGTCACACAAAAACTCAAACGTTGTTTATCACCCGTCTCAGAGCATCTTCCTCATCCCTGAGACATCCTGCTGCTCTCCTGGGAAGGGGAGGGATTCTCACCTCCTCTAAAGTGCTTTGGTCCCCTTCAACTCTGGATGTGGGACATGGGACAGCAAAAGACATAATGGGCAGGTTCTTACTGGAGATTTCCTGCTGGAGAAGCTGCTGGACAGAAGCAGCTGGGGTGCAGCACCTGCAGCCGCTGCACCTCAGGCTTGTCCCTCTCTGCCACCAAGTAACACCTTCCTCACCTTCCCCCACTGGTCCTGGGAGAGATTCCCAATCTCCCGACATCTGGAACTTCTGCTGTGCCATTTCTTTTTGCTCAAGGGGGAAACTTGCTCATTTTCCACAGATGTTCTGGCACTGGGATGTACTAAACAGTGGTACAGGTGTCTCCACGTGCTCTGTTCACCTTCCTGATGCTTCAAGCTGTGCTTGGCAACCTTTCCAGAAGGAAGAGCACCCTGGCGGTTCAGCTGTGACTGCAAGGCTGTGCCACATTCCCTGCCTCTCCAGTCTGTCCAGTCCTGAGTTTCCCTCTTCCCTTCCAGCCTCTGTGTGCTTGTGCCCACTGCAGACAGTGCAGTTATGACCATATTCCCAAATTTCCCTTACCTCCCTAGCATTAGGAATGGGGGAAGTTGTTTGTCTCCACTGGCTGTAGCAGAGAGGGAGGGAGAGTTCCCATTTCTCCTGGAGTGCATCATTCCTCAAGCTGCAAAAACCCCGTGGCATTTCCAGCTCATCCATGAACTCATGTGGGCACGAGTGACAGTGCCATGGTCATTCCATGACCACATCCAGCTTCCTTTGAAACCAGCTAGAAAGGACTCCCTGTGATTCAAAGGGAATGAGTTTCCTTCCTTGGCATGCTTGGAGAAACCCTGTGCTCCTCCTCCCAGCTGCATTTTCATTCTCTGGAGCCTTTAAACCCATCACTTCTTTGTTTCCCCATGTTTTCCATAGATCTTTATCATCGTTTGTTTGGACCATGGTGGTGTCTCAGGATTAAAGCTGGTTGGGAAATTCTTGGCAAGTTAGTTTGTTTTTTTTTCCCCCGGAAAATCATGAAACCCAGAATTTTCACGGAAGTGTGTTAGCTTTGGTGAAACTTTCATCCCAAAAGTTTTAATGGGCACCAAGACACAATTTAAGGCGTGAGCATAGAGAGAGCTCGGGGGACAGCAACACCTTACAAAGATGGGACACAGCACCAGGGGGTGTAAAATGGGCTCCAAAGCACCCACTGACTGCCCAGGATTTATCCAGGGACACATCCTCATTCCAATCTGAGGACTCAACAAGTCTCTGCCTGGACATGACACTGTTGTTTCCACCTGCTCCAGACACAGTTCAGTGTCATCTGGAGCAAAACAGAGAGGGCCTTTATTAATTACCTTAATTATTTGGACTGCCTTTAGAGCAACAAGGAAAAGGTGTCCTGAAAACACCCCAATCCTCCAGAGTGTCTGGCAGTAAGGGGCTGGAGGTGCTGCTCCTTTCCCTGGTGACCCTCCAGGATTTTGGACAGCTGGTGTGGATGACCTGCTTGAATTTGAACTGGCTGAAGTTGGGTGGGCTGAATTCCCCCTGAAGCCATGACGTTAGGATTAAAATGCATTAACTAAGCAATAACCAGCCTGTAGTTTAAGGGGGAATTGTGACACACAAAGAGCTGGATGGACACCACTAGTGTGCCCAGCCCCATCTGGGATGGGCACCATGAATCCATCCCTCCAGCTCAGCCTGTTTTCCAGCCATCATCTGCCTTAGGATAAACATCTCCATCAGTGGGACTTCCTCGTGTTTCCCAAGGAGGTTGTTTTACAGCACTTATCTTGCTGCCTACAAGTTTTCCTTCATACTTGACCTACATTTTTCCATCCAAAAGTTCACTCCCTTCAATCATTCCCTCCACCATTCCCTCTCCCTGCTCCTTGTTTACACATCTCTAATATTTGCAGATGTCTCACGCTCCCCCTTTAGTCACAACTCAGGCGAGCTCGGCTGATTTACTCGCTCCCATTTCCTGCCAGTCTCCTTCCCAGCTCCGACTCTCTCCCACGCTGCTTCCCAGATCCTAGTCACATCCCAGCGCCCACCTGGGCTCACGTGCAGCCCTGCATGGAGGGCAGGCTGGGTTCTCCAGAAGAGGACTGTGGGTGTCACCTGAGCTGTCCCAGCTCTGGATTTGCGTAGAAAAGGCAGCTAGAACAGATTTCTCAGAGCTTTGTAGGAAGCTTGGGCTCACCCTGATCTCCTGTGGAAACACGGCTGGCACAAGCAGACTCTGCATGGATCTGCACATTTTCCCCCTCAAATGTTTGTGTTGATTCCCATCAGGGAAGTCTGGCAGAGGGCTGGGGTCGCAGACATGGACATTCCATGAATTTAATGAAAATATGGAAGGAGAGACTGCAAGGAACTGGTGATACCACCAGAGAGGGCAGAGTTGGAGCACTCATCCGGAACCTGAACCAGGATTTCCTGGGTGCCTTCTGTTTTTCCTTTCCAGGGCACCTGCTTTCCCTGGGGGAAGCACTGATCCCAGCCACCCCTTGCCATGCTGGGCTGCAGATGCAGCTCCAGGTGTTGCAGCAGGAATTCCTGCAGCTCTGCAGGATGGAAACTACCTGTGTGTACTCAAAAATAGACATCCAAGCCCTGCTGATCTAACAGAGCTCTGCTCGGGTCCACTGGGCTCAGGCACAGGTGGATCCCCAGGAGATCCCAGTGTCCTCCTGTCACTCATCCACAGAGATCCATGTCACAGGCAAGGTGCAAATTCCCTTCGGATGCTTGAGGCTTTGGTATCTCCAAGCTTACCCCACACAAACTCCTTTGTTTTGCTGTTTAAAAGGACATGTGATAATTTAGGACAGGAAGAAATTTATACCCTGCTTAGATCAACTAGGAAAGCTCCCTGGTTTCCATCCCTGCCCTCTCTGGATTCTTCAGGAAGCGAGCTGGGTTCCAATCAGTGTTCCTGCCATTCTGGTTTGGCTTTTGGCAGATCTCCAGCCTGGCCAAGTAAATATAAGTGACCTGAACTCCAAAATAGCTCCGGTTTAGTGCCCTCTTCCTGCATTTTTAGCCCGGAGGACTGGCTGCATCACTCCGAGAAAGCACACAGAATGTGGCTGCCCAGGAAAGAAGCCAACTTCAGACACCCCATTTATACGGAAGAAGGAGGAGAGGCTATCTGTCCGCATCAGAATTTTGCAGGTGGAATGGATAACGTCATCATAAAAGATACTAAAAAAACCCAAAATGAATTTGATTTCCAATAGGGAATTAAGTTCCCTGTCTGCTCACACTTCCAGCGGGATCTGGAAGCAGCAGTCAGAGGGCAGTGCTTTCACAGGGAATTCTGTGCCAAATTGGAGTTCTTCCCTGCCTGCACTATTCCCTCTGTCTCCTGTCAGTACCAGCACAGCATTCCCCACCAAACAGCTTTTCCAGAATCTTTCTGTGTCCTTAGGATTCCTGCACAAATTTGGCCACTTCAAGGCCAGTCCAGTTGCCGCCAGTATGTTGTAAACACTGGCACTGCCTACGGAGCCATCCCAGATACATTTCGGGAGCAGGAATGGAGCAGCATCCTCGGGGTGCACCACCACTGAAGAGGATGCAGTGCTTGGGATGGTTTGGATGCCCACTGGGAACACCAGCTGTAATTAACATTACAAACTGTTGTTTTCTCATTTGAACAGGAATCAATGCTCGGGAAGTCTCCCCAAGGAAAATCCTGCTAATGGCACAAACATAACAAACCCTTCTCCTTAATTGGAGGCAGGGATAGGGGCAGCATCCCCAGCCCAAAATCCACTTCTCTGGAAGGGGGATCTGCAGACTGGAGGGCAGACAGAGAAATGGGGAGTTTTTCCCTACAAAATGACCCCAGAAGAAAGCATGGGAGTATGCTTGTACCAGATGTGAGGATCACTCTGGAAGTTGGGCTCTGCCATCATGACTCTCCTTTTCTCACTGGGTGCATCCAGCTCCCAGCTTCCAGGAGGGATGGGAGGAGAAATCCCTACCTGCCCCCGCCAGACCCCCAGCCTGGAGCACCCATTTCCCCTCCTGGAGCAGTTCCTGGGACTCACATTTCCATCCTGGCCTGAGAGGAGCATCTGGAGTGGCTGTGCCTCATTAATCTTTGACACAGGGAAATGAGCACTGCTAATGAGCCACGCGGGCAGCTCTCCAAGCTCTGGCACATCAGGATGCAACGCGGGAAGCAGGACAGGCTGGGGGGAGAGAGGAGCCCCCTTGGATGGCAGAGGATTAAGGGAATGCTGAGGTCCAGGGCTAGCCAGGAGGAGTCACAAACACATCTGCAATGTACAATTACCACTGCATTCAATTAACTCGGACAAGCAACAATGTGGAGTTCTAAACCAGCTTTTTTAGGCTTTTAAAAAAATTCTCCCTGCTATGGGATATTCCAACATCATCTCTGGAACAGCTGATTCTTGGTTTCTTTGATAGTTCTGGAGTTGTTATCCCTGCCTTGACACATTCACATGCTCTGAGTTAGGAGAGGGGGGAGAAAAACACCAACCCAACCCTAAACCCCAACAACTGGGCAGGATTACGGAGTTTGTATTGTTTTTCCTTCATTTTTAATATAAAGTTGCCTTTTGCCTGGCGATGACAGCGCTGGAGCCGCAGCTCCTCAGTTTCCCAACCAGGGGAGCCTCTGCCCATTGTACCCAGCTCCAGAGGGCACGGAGCGGCGGCTGCGGTGGGCACTGGGATGGAGCTGCCAGCAGGAATGCCTGGGACACAGATGGGGATGGGGGAATGGGGATGGATGCACATAGGCAGCAGGGAACAGCACTGCTGAACCCTGACCTTGAGGGTGTTCCTCAAACGCTACTGGAAACTCCACACGGAGCAGCTGGGCTGGCTGGCACGTACTCATTTCAGGCTCTCCACTGCCCTGCAGCCCACCCCTCTCCAAGGTTGGTTTTCCCAGCAGTTCTCCCCCAGCCATCCCATCCATGACGCCAGCTTGCATCCCGCTTGTTGTGCGGCATTCTAGGCACAGGGGGGTCCAGGTCTTCCACTCACCAGAGCGGAACGTCCCCTGTGCTCCCAAACTGTGGCTTCCCACCCACATCTCAGGACCAGACCCACATCCCTTATCCTTAGTGATGAACTCACTCCCAAATTACCTGGAAGCAACTCGTCAGAACTACCCACTCACTACTCAATGACCTCATGAAGCAGCTGACAGTTTTAAAGTTTAAAACTTTTAGTTTCAGTTTTTAAAATAATGCATTTTAGCTTTAATTCCCAGTTCTTGGATTAAACGGACTGTCTGAATGCTCCTTCTTCTGGAGGGAAAAGCCCCAAATTCCCCCCTTTAAGACACTCAAACCCAGTCTGAGACACACAATGCCCCAAGTACTCGTTCAAAATTAAGAGAAAACAGCTTTAAAGTGTGACCCCTACACACCTGACACACTCAACACCCAGGTAACAACTAACATACTATGTCACGACACCAAGCAGCTCAGCACGTGCCTTGGGAAGAACTGGAGTGGGAAAGGACGGGAGAACCAGCATCCCAACCTGTCTCTGCAACCACATGCAGCATCCACAGGTGATGGGCCAGGGGGTGGCAGTGCCAGCTCCCAGCACCAGGCAATGACAGCTCCCAGCCCTGGGTCGGAGGTGGCAGTGCCAGCTCCCAGCCCTGGGAATGCTCTCAGGGGACAGACACCACAGTCACAGCCTCTTGGCTTTGCTTTTCTGCCCATGGCACCCAGGGCTGCTGCTGTGTGCAGAGCCCAGGGGAAAGTCAGGTCTCATCCCAGCAGATGCCACGCTCCCCTTGGAACAAGCCCAGGAGGAAGAGCTTGTGATTGTGGTTGTACCGAAGCAGAAGCATTCCCTGCAAGAGCAGAGCTTGCACTCGCGTTGGACACCTCTGGCAGCTCCTACACTGAGGGGACAGGGCACGTGGCATCCCAACATGGCCATGTGCCTGTGGCTATTGATTAATCACAGCAATTAATGGCACAGCTGGATGAACAGGAAGGCAGTGACCACTGCCAGGCCCTCCTGCTTTCCACAGCCAGTGCCTGTCTCCAGGCATGTCACGGGTCGCACCGTGTCCCTGCCCAGCAGTGTCTGCAACCCCTTACCTTTCACCACAGCTCCTGCTTTTACCAGTGCAGGTTGAGATCTGGCTGGAGGTTACATTCCTGTCCAGCCACCCAGCCCTGCCTGACCACTCCTGCAGCCCCCAGCCTATTGCAGGAGGCTCTTGATCCCAGACCACTGCTAGAAAACATCCCAATTCCCATGGAATATTTCCATTGCATTATCAAAGTCCATCTCTGGTAGATGCATCCTTTCTCCAAGTGGGGTGAGCATGGGGTGACAATGCTCTGCTCATGGATCTGCACTCTCATCCCTGCGTTCCTGATGTCAGTCTCCTGTTCAGTCCCCGCTCCTCACATCCTGGGTGTGTCCCCTCTCCTTGCCCTAGGCATTCCCTGGCAGTGTCTGGGACACGGTGGCCCAGCCGTGGTGGGCTGCCCGTGGGCACTGCTGCCAGACCCCAGGCACAGACAGTCCCTGTCCCAAGATCCTGGGAGCACAGTGAAGCCGGAGGGACCAGCATTCCCAGGATGCAGTAAATCCAGGCTGCTGCTTTGTCCTCCTCTTTCAAGAAGGGTCTTGGCTGGGCTTTAGAGAGGAGAAGAGCAGCTTGTCAGGAAGGCGAGGCCAGATGGAGAGTGGAGGTTTGTGTGGGAAGGGGATGGACACCAGGAGACAGAGACAAACAGCTGCTGGCCAGGGAGACAGCAGCTCTCCTCAGCATCTGGAGGGCTCTGTCCTTGTGACAGTACATAGCCATGGCCCCAGGGGGAAGGGGGGAGGCCAGGCCTCCAGTTCCAGGGCCTCACCACACTCTGAGGAAAGCAGTTCTTCCCAATATCCCATCTAATCCTGCCCTCTGGCAGTGGGAAGCCATTGCCTGTGTCCTGTCCCTTCAGGCCTTGTCCCAAGTCCCTCTCCAGCTCTCCTGGAGCCCCTTTAGGCACTGGCAGGGGCTCTGAGCTCTCCCTGGAGCCTTCTCCAGGTGAACAGCCCCAGCTCTCCCAGCCTGGCTCCGGAGCAGAGGGGCTCCAGCCCTTGGAGCAGCTCCGTGGCCTTGTCTGGACTCACTCCAGCAGCTCCATCCTGTGCAATCCCTCACCTGCCAGCCCCTGGTGAGACTGCAGTGACCAGTGGGTCACTCAGCAGCCCATCCTACCAGCCCAATTAGTTAAAAAGTAATTGAAGACCTCTGCAAAGCTGAAGCTGAACATGATGGAGTTGGGACAGAGGGAAAGTGAGGTCCCTGCAATCCATTAGGATGGCTTGAGGAATTCACTCCCATTAGATCCTGCTGCAGCCAGGGGCTTAGGATTCAAAAGTGGATTAAACATTTATACAGCTAATGAGAACATCCTGTAACATTAGATAGGATATAAAAAAATAAAGGCGAGACACTTCAGTGCCACGAACCATAAATTACCCACCAGTGATGGGGGCGAAGGAGAAGTTTCTCTGCTCATCCCCCTTCCAAGGAAGTGGTGAGGTTGGAAAATTGTTCTCAGGATGGTGTGAGTGTCCAGCCCAGCAAGGGCTTGTCACAGCAGGGTTGCCTCACATCCAATGTCTATGGAAGGGCCCAATCCTGCACTCTTCCAGGAGCCCCTTGCACAGCATCCTGCGATGTCCCACTTAGCATGAGTGGGGATGGGACAGGGTGTAAGGCAGCAGGAGGAAGCTGGTCCTTCATGTCATCCTTATGCACCCTGCGGAGGGGGTGAGCAGCAGGATCTGACCCGTCCCAGGTCCCTCATGAAGCAAACAGCAGGCAGACAGGAGCATCCTGGCTCCTGGGCACCTTCCATGGACACAGGGAAGTGCACAGCCTTCCGTGCTCATGCTGGGCCTTGCAGCCACCTAAACTTGTGCCCACAGGTCCCTTAAATGCAGGCAAAGATGATTTTGAGATGCTTATCAGCACTCTTGGCAGCTCCTACTGCTGGAGATGCAGAATAGGCCATGGTTCATGTCAAACCTGAGAGCTGCAACCTCTGGTTTTCCATCCCTGCCTGAACACCACTTGCAGAAATCTCCCGCTCCCTTCCAGGGGAGGAAAACCCCAAGATAACTCTCAGTCTCTGGCGAGCAGCAGGCACGCGCTCCGGGCTGGCATCGCTCCTCAGGCAGCAAATCCCAAGGGATGCGCTACTGCAGGGAAGCCCCATTCCTGCTGCTCTCCCCTGGAGCAAGCCCAAGACAGGCTGGGGCTCTCCCTCTCCCTCTCCTTCTCCCTCTCTGTCTCCCTCTCCCTCATTATCCTCTGCAGAGTGGAAGTGCTTCCCTGGCATTCCCATGAGCAAGCAGTGTCTGGAGAGCTGTCCCAGGACCATGCTCCAAGCCAGGGTGCCATCCTGGAGCTCCTGGTGCTTCCTGACAGTCTCTTTTGAATGGGACAACAAGGAATGATGCCAAACAAGCAACACAGAACAGCAGGAAAATGCTGCTCCTGCACACACATGCAGACAGCCCTGAGGATTCCTCCTCTCCACATACAGCTCCATGGAAAATGACACAGAAGACAACCAGCTCCAAGGAAGATGACACTGAAGACCAAGAGCAAGTCGGGGGGGTTGGACTCATTACATTAAAGACAGAAATACGACTTCTGCTCTTGCCAGCACTGGTCAGTCCTTCCCGAACTGCATCTGTTCAGAAAATTCCAAGAAAATTCCGCTTGCCTCATCTCCCTCCAAAACCACCAGCAGTGGGGAATGCTTGGGACTGGTGCCTGCAGGCACAGGGTGTTCCAGCCTCCCTGATCTGAGCAAACCCAGGTGCTGGCACAGCCCTCACCCCCCATCCCAGACATTTCCAGGCTCCCTCTCCAGCTCTAACTTCACTCTCCTGTCCATCTGCAGCCTCCACCCACCAGCAGCGCTGCAGAGCTGCCGTGCAGGGATAAGATTACAGCCAAGATGCCAAACACGTGTAGGTTTTACTCCCAAGGGGATGAGCAGGGCAGGTGGCATTTCCTTCTCCAGCCAGGACCAGGAACACCAGGATGCTGGTGCAGGCAGGGCTCTGGAAAGCCAAACCCTTGCCAGGTGAGGCCGTTTCATGCTGCTTTTTTAACAGAGTGGCCACGTTGGCAGCATCTGGGGGAACCAATGCTGCCAGCACTGCTCCTCCTGTGACACCCTGGGAGCACAGCTGGGAGAGAGGCCCCAGGGAAAAGCCAGGAGCTGGGAAGAGGAGCGAGGCTGGAGCAGCCGAGCTATCCCAGGCAGGCAGCTGCTGGCTCTGCCCGCGGGAATGGGGCTGGAGCAGCGTGGACAGATGGCTACTTCTTGCCCAGGCAGCCTTTGTGTCTCATTCACAGATTTGCCATCCCTGAGTCATTGCCCTTCAAAGGACAGAGGAGCCGCGCTCCTGTGTGGAGCCAGGCATGAGTTGCATCCTAATGGCATCCCGGTGACAGCAGGAATAGCCCCCAGCAGCCAAGTACATCCTGCCTCTGCTGCCTGCCTGCCTGCTGCACACCATCCTGGAGGGCAGCTCAGGAGCCAGCAGCAGAGGAAAAGCCAGTGGGGAATCCATGGGGACAGGCCTGGGGCCATGGGATGTTTTGACAAGCCCTCTCTGTGTGTGGTCCTTGGCACTGCCCAGTGCCGGGGTCAGGCCAGGCCGTGTGTGATCCCCACAGCTCCTTTCCTGATGGAAAAGAATCCTGTCCTCAGGCAGGGACCAGGTGAAGCCCATTGTGAGGGCAGATCCAGGTGGGTTCAAGCAGACACCCTGTACATTCTCTCCCACCTCCCGGTGCTGGTGTGGGGAGGTGCTGCCTCCTCTCCCTGGGATGCACGTGGGGCTGGAAGTCAGCGGGAAGCAGCATAGCAAGACATCCCCAATCCAGACCACCATGTCACATCCCTGTGACAAGGGATGTGCACAGCAAGGGGGCTGGGGGTCGTGTTGTATTCCCAGATCCCACATTTGGCTGATATCGCCACCGGGAGCACATGGAGCAGGAACCGGCACTGGAGCCTGCAGCACTTGGAGCTACTGGTGACAGTTTGATGGAGACAGATCTCACCCTCCCTCACTGTCCCTGCACCATTTCCTAACCTGCCTGTTGCTCCATGGAGACCTGCTGCTGCCTTGGGAAACTTGTGGGTTTTCCCTGCAGCACCACTGACAGACACAGGTGAGGACAGGCAGACAACCAGCATAAAGGAGGCAGCCAAACACCATCCAAATCCCCCATAAATCCCTCCCATTCACACCCTGACCCCACCCCAGGCCACTTCACCCCACAGCACCCGTGTGGGTCCAGCCTCCAGCCCACCACATGCTCCCAGGCAGCTTGAGATGTCTCAACCCTAAGCAAAACTCAGGACTATCCAAGCACCATCTGAGCACCCCCATTCTCATCTGGCTTGCAGCCCTCCCAGAAATCCCAGGTACCATTGGAGCATTCCTGACACCTCTACACCTTTCTTCCACAGGGCAAACTCCTTCAATCAGTTCAGGTTTTGCTTCTCTTGTTTTCCAAGCCTTGATCTCAGTTTTCAAGCATCGAGGAGGTCCCAGACACAAGGCACTGGAATTGGGCTGTGCCAGAGGCTGCAGCCACAGCACCTGCACACCAAACCCACCAAGCTCCTTTGGCCCAAGTTCTTTATACAACTGAACCACATCTTTGTGCAGGGCTGCAAAAAGTTCCCTTTGCTGCCATGGAATGGGTGGGGAATGTGGAGCTTGGCTAAGCTCGTGCATGTGCTCCTGCTCCAGTTGCCAAATGACTGGAATTACTTTCGAATTCAGTCTGGAACCTTTCTTCACCTCATGAAATGCCAGTAAAACTCCACCTCACTGGCCAGGCTGGTTCTGGAGGAGAAGCTTCGGAGCTGACAAGGTGTGGGAGCAGCTTCTCCCCTCCTGGATGCTGCCGCTCCTGGTGCAGCAAATGCTCCAGAGGGGACCAGGTCCAGTGTGCAGCTTTGCAGTTACCCATTCACAGATTTTCTGGAAGCCTCAATATTAATGTAACTCTCAAAAAAGCACAAGGTTTTGGTGAAACCACTTTTGCTGTGGTTCTCAAGGGACCTTCCCTCTGTGCAAGGAGCCATCCAGGCTCAGAGCAGGAATGCATCAGGTTGAGCAGCATTTTGGATAAGCCCAGCCCAAAAAAACTCAAGTTGAACTACTTTTGTGAAGGTAAAATGCTGCTTTGGTTCCCCCAAGAGGCATGCCTGGCACTAGGATAACCCCAAGACATGGTGTTCCCCAGTGGGCTTGGGTTTCCAGAGGATGCCCCACAGGGAGGGATGCTCTGTAGGGATGCCAATCACTGATGCTGCTCCTAATTAAACAAGTGCCAGAGAACAGGACTCAGAGGGTGCTGAACTCTGGCACTGGGGATTTGCTCCCTGCTCCAAGTGGGCTGTGCCAGGGGTGATGGCAGAGCAGGAACAGCCTCCATCTCTCACCACATCACTGCACACCCATGGCACAGAAACACCGTCAGAGCCTCAGGGGTGAAATCCTGCCCTGCCAGGGGTGCTGGGGAAACCAGAGGTGCAGAACCAGATCCCACAGCCATGGGCCCGTGCGCAGAGAAACCTGATAATCTAATCACATCTGAGATGCTACAGGTCCTGTCCAGCCTGGCCTACCCAGCTCTGCTGCCAGCCACTCCTCCCTGTCAGCCCTTCTCTCTCCATAGCTTTGTTTCTCGCAGCCTAATGACTCCTTAATTCCACAGGCTTTGTCCCATAGATCTTGATTTGCCCCAGGAATGGTGGGAGGGGGCACTTTTGGGAGCTGTTTGGGAGCCAGCACACGGAGCTCGGCCTTGGCACAAGCAAAGCTCTCATCTGGTGGTCGAGCTGGATAAACACAGCTCTTTTCCTGTTTGGAAAGATGGAAAAAAGGCACAAACCAGCCCTAAGCATCCCTCAGGGCATTGCTTTGGAGAGACAGGGATTTCCTCCTGCACTAAGTCCTGCAAAGCCTGGGCTGAGAGTTTGAGTGCTGCTGTTGCCCCACATTTCCTGATGGATATTCGAGTCCAATATCCATGTCCCCAGGCTGTGACCTCCTCAAGCCCACTCGGAGGATGCTGCAAAGTGTCCCCAAAACTTCTCAGTGCACCAAGTTCATTGTGTCTTGCAGTGACAAAGGGTACAAGTTACACAGAACAGATGAGATGGAGGCAGACGGCAGCTGCTCCCGACTCAGTTAATGACTTTTCCCACTTATGCGCAGAAAAACACAGGTGTTTTCCACCTTTTATCCACATCATCCCTACCTGGCACCATGACCCAGCAGCTGGCAGGCAGATCCTTACAGCAAGAGGTGAAATGTATTTGAGAAGATGGATGCATCTTGTGGACCCACTTCCCTCTCTCCCTCCTGTCTGCAGGATACCGGGAGCCCTGTCCACGAGGGTCCCTGTAAGAGCCAGACTCCCAAAATCCCACCAAATGGGAAATGCAAAAAAATAAACCCCAGAAGTGCATCTTCATGGCTCACTGTCTCTCAGCCACAGGGATTTCTGGGGTTAGTTGTAAGAGTAACAAGTAAAACATTTCCAGGGAGTGATTTGGAAACTGACGGTGCTGCACGGGAATAACAACATATGCAGAAAGTGGGATCTGCCCAGGAATGATCCCCAAGCAGAAAATAAAAAGGGAGAGTATGACAGCACTGAGTAATCTCAGCAGCTGAATTACGCATGGACCCCACCATTTCATGGGATTCCTCTCTCCCAGGGTGGCTTTGGTCCAGTCCTCCCCAAACTCCAGGCACAGATGGATCTGGAGTTGGGATGCTTAGGATGCAGTTTCACCTCCCAACAGCACCTGCCTTTTCCCCCCAAACCTGACGGCAGCTCTCAGGATGATTTATTAATAGGGAATTATGCATCTCCTGAAACCAATCCACGCTTACAGGCTTCCAAGTTTTTAGGTCGGGGTCAAACCTGCTGCCATAGGAAGGAACTGGCAGCTCCGGTTGGGATTTGGTGTTGCTGCTGTTTGAAATCAGAGGGAATAAAGAGCCAAAATCACCAGAGTGGTTTGGCTGCCAGAGCTCCCTGTGAGCTGTCTATTGAGCCATAGTTCTTAGGGACCAAATTTCAGAGGGATCCATGGCTCTGCAGAGGGAGGCTGTGTGCAGGTGAACTGGAGCTGCTGCGCTTCCCCACCTTCAATTTTCCAGCTGCTGTTATGGAATAGCAGGGATGCAAATGAGAAGCAGCACTAACCCTCCATGCACAGCTCTGCTTCTGTAGTCCCGTGTCCCAGAATTATCCTTTAAATCCTGTTTCTCCAGCTCCAGAGCTCCTGCAGCCAGAATCCTGCTGTGAGGGCTCTGCAGGAGCTCTCACACTGGCCGAGCTGCACATTCCACTCTGTTTTCCTCCACTCCTCTCCTGTTTTCGTGTCATTCGCTCTCAGATGTTGTCACCATCGAGCAGCAGCTCAGCCATCCCTCACAAACAGGTATTAGCCAGCATCTGGATGGAAATTACAAATTCAAACTGCTTCAAAAATCCCACCAGCCACATTTTTCCAAGGCAACAAGTAACTGCAGTCCCTGCTCAAGTCCAGAGGATTAAAATCAGGCCAAAACTCACTCGTCACCACAAGGCTGGAGGAGTCTGGCATTAGCCTCAATTCACAGATGCGCAACAGCCACAGAGGGAAAAGCTGAGTCCTGTGGATGTGAAAGGCTGGAGTAAGGCACCTAAATATGGAGTGAATGGCCTTAAATGAAGCAGCCTGAATTTCAGGAGCAGCCAAAAGGATGGTAGCTGTGAGGGCTCCGGTGAGAGTGTGCAGACTTGGGCATTCCCATGGGAATTTCCCCGTGGGTGGCCCAGGGGAGTGTGCACAGGTTGTCCCTGCTGCTCGTGCCTCCTGTTGCTTCCCAAGTGCTGCCTGTGGAATGCAAAGCTGAGCTCACAGATGCTCTAAGGACGCACTGACACAACACGGAGCCAGTTCAGAGGTACGAGTCTCGCCACTACCTCCAGCTCTGCATCTCCCAAGCACATTTCCTGCTCTCCCATCAAGGATGTAAATTCCAGGGACACTTAATGGAGACTCATCGAAGCACGGCTCTATTTCTACATACTTTGGAGTCCCAACATAATGATTATTTTCTCACCTCTTTTGCTTCTCTCTCTGGGTCTCTAAGCAGAGATGCAAGCTAAGCCTGAAGCTGGAATGGCTGGGCTCCACCAGTCATGGCACAGGGAGACCCTGCTCCTGCTGGGCTGCTGGGAAGAGGAGCAGCACAACGGACAGCACCAAACTCCCTGCGGAAGTGGAGCAGTGGGACCAAACTACTCGGAGCAGGCTGAATACTACATCCCTTGGAAACCACAGGGGCAATTTGGGAAAGCAGACTGTAATTACATGGCTTGGCCCAGGCCGAGAACATCAGCACAAGCTTCTGGCCAAACCCAGCTCCTCACAAAAGCGACCCTCGGAGTGGCAGCCACGATCTCACCAACGTGCCCTTCATGAAAGACACCACCTCGGTGTCCCAGCACTGCTCCTGGTGCTGTTCCTGTGCTTTCCCAGGGCATGAACATCATTCCAAGAGCTGCCCTGCAGCTCCAAGTGTCCCTCAAAATGCCTGTCCCAGAAGAGGTGTGGCCAACTCTATTCTACTACCAGGAAGGCAGCTCTGCCACTGTCCCTGCAGGGGACAATGCTGTCACACACTCCAAGACACAGCTCCAATAAAGGGAAGCAGGTTTAATTATGGAGACCATTCTGCTTCCCGAGGTGACATCTGGAGGGAGCATGCACAGGTGAGCCAGGAAGCCTGCAGCAGGTGGAAGCTGCAGGCACCATGGGCTTCTAAGAACGGAGCATCCAGAAGAACCAACCTGGGGGTTCTGATGGAGGTACAACCACAACTCTCATTTGGGAGAGGAGACAGCACCATGCTGAGGCTCAATCCCATTGATGCTCAGAGAGGCAACCAACCCATTGGCTTTGAGAACATGGACTGATGTCCCCAGAACTGGGGACAGTCAATGACACTAGGGGGAATACGAAGGGGGGATGCACATACCAGCACCCCTAGTCCAGCTCCCTGGTGAGAAGGGGTGGAAGAACTGGAAAACAGCGGCTGTGTACAGGAAAGGGGCCTGGCACCATGGTTCATCTCAGGTCACCACTGGTCTAATGACAGCCTGGCAGAGCCCTGGGCTGTCCCAGGAGCAGCAGCAGGTCTGAGGCAGAGGTAAGAGGCCCCACGCCTGCCCCAGCTTGGCCCCTGTGTGCACAGGGGAGCACATGGAGAGGGGTGTGGATGAGGCTGGTAGGGACTGGGGTGTCGGGAGTGGGGTGCTCTAATTGAGTTGTTGTGAGTGGCACGTTGGGATTGGGGTGTCATGAGTTGGGTGCTCAGACTGAGGTGTTGGCAGTGGGGTGTTGGCAGCAGGGCATTGGGAATGGAGTGTTGGGAGCTGCCTGCATGTGCACAGGTGTGAAGGGATGTGCCAAGTCCTGGTTTGCCTTCTCTGTCCCACCACCCTGTCCCAGCCTTCCCGAGGGCTCCAGACTTGTCCCACCACCACTGCCAGGAGAGGTCTGGGGAGCAGAGGGAGACCCCAGCCTGCAGACAAGCATGGGGGCAGGGTGACCACAGTACCCCTAGGCAACCGAGACCTCTGTGGCCCAGCTCACCCAGGACACCCCCTCATACCTTGCAGTCCGTCAGGCAGGATCTGACCGAGTACTCTTCCGACTGCAAGTACTTCTCCAGCAAGAGGTCGAACTCCTCGTATTTTTCCTGAGCGTGTTGGTCCAGCCGCTGGTACGCCTGGACGCAGCTGCTACAGGCCTCCCCGCCCAGCGCCCCGGCCGCCGCCACCACCAGGTCCACCATCAGGTTGTCCAGGCTGCAGTCCAGGCCGTCGGGGCCGGCCATCTCCCGCAGCAGGTCCCAGATCGTGTAAGTATCACAAAAGGAGAGGTTGAAGTTCCTGAAGTAAGCCTGCAGGAAGGTCCTCTTGGAGGAGGGCGAGGCGAAGAAGGGCGCGGCGGCGGCGGCGGCGGCGGCGG
>VZRL01005061.1:914688-929569 GCA_013397895.1 Origma solitaria
GGCCCGGCCCGGGCGGCACTGCCGAGGTGCTGAAGGACAGCTCCGCACGGCCGGCCCGCGCCGGGACCCGCCCGCGCACCCGCCGCAGCCTCGGCGGCTCCGCACTCAGCCTCGTCCTCACCGCCCCCCTGCCCGTCACCTTCACCCTCATTCATCACCTCATCCGCACCCTCAGCCTCCTTCTCGTCCCTCCCCTCATCCTCACCCCCGCTTCGCCCCCACGGTCATGCTCACCCTCATCCTCATCTCACCCTTGCCACCATCTTCGCACTCACACTCACACTCCTCCCCACCCTCACCTCACACTCTCTCTAATCCTCATCCTCACCTCACCTCCATCCTCACCCTCACGGACTGGTCCCATGCCCATCCCTGGTGTCAACAGGTCCCAGTGGAGAGCAGCCACGGGGACTTCAGCAGCATCCACAGACACGGTGCTGTCCCCGAGAGCAGAGCCCGGTGTCACCTCGCTGCCCACACACACTCAGCCCCACAAAGAGCCCCCAGTGATTCCATTCCTGCGGCACTGGGAGAGAGACCTCACCAGGCAGCAAAAGCAGCTTCCAGAGACATCCCTAATTTGTGTCCCTAAATCCCTGTTAAGGGGTTCTTGGGATGGTTAAACCCTGAGGAACCATCAGCTCCCTGGGAGCGGAGGATAAACAGAGCAGCTGAGGGAGCTGGTGTGGCTCAGCATGGAGAAAAGGAAGCTCAGGGGGTACTTCCTGGCTCTCCACAAGTCCCTGACAGGAGGGGGCAGCTGTGGGGGGTTTGGGCTGTGCTTTCAGGGAACAGGGGACAGGATAAGGGGAAACTGCCTCAAGCTGCACCAGGGGAGGTTTGGGTGGGATATTAGGGAAAATTTCTTTACTGAAAAGATGGTCAGGCATTGGAACAGATGCCAAGGGATGCAGTGAAATCACCATCCCTGAAAGCGGTCAAAATCATGTGGATGTGGTACTTGGGACAGGGGTTAATGGTGGCCTTGGCAGTGCTGGAGGTGATAGTTGGACTCAATGGTCTCAGAGAGCCACTCCAACACAAATTATTCTGTAATTTGACGGACATGAAACCCCAATGTACACGGAGCAGCAGGCAGAGCCTGCTTGGAGGCTCCTTCTCCTTCCACAAAGCCACCCTCACCCTTGGGTGCTAACCCAGCTGTGTGAATTGTTTCAGGTGTTCCTGTTCCTGGGGTTTTCCTCTGGCTCTCTCCCAAAGTGAACCAACTCCTTCAAGGCCACGAGGTGCTGAAGCTGGTTATCTGAGCTCCCTCAGGATGGTCCCCAGTGGGATCCTGCAGGCACAGGGAAAGATGCCAGAGTCTTGGTCCTTGTCCTATTTGTCATCCTAACCTGTGTGGACAGTGAGCCCCGCGGGAAAGGGGCTCTCACGGAGGGGCTGTCACCTGAGCTGGTGACATTAGTCACAAAGGCCATGGTGTGTGAGCTGCTCACGCTCCAACAGCTCAGCCCCGGCTGAGGCACCGAGGGAGGGAAATACCTGGTGCAGAGCCAGGAGAGGTTTTACAGCCGGAACGAACAAATGTTGAACATCACTGTGAGTGATATAAGGAACTGCAGCCCAGGCTGGAGGCTCAGCTCCTCTGAGCCGTGGCACAGACACCTGCGGCTCCCTCAGGGGCTGCTATCCTCTGGCTCTTCCAACCCCATCCCTTCCTGCTCCTCCAGTGTGCCCATGGCCCGGCTGGGAGGAGATGCTGGAATAGCTGAGAGCACTATTCCTGCAGGTCTGCAGTTCCTGTGGTGGGTTTCTTTCGCAGGACTGTCTGTGCCTATCCTGTGCACACAGGATCAGACCAGAGTTTGTGGAATCATGGGATGGTTTGGGTTGGAAGGGACACTTAAACATCTCCTGGTCCATCCCTGCCATGGGCAGGGACACCTTCCACTATCCCAGGCTGCTCCAAGCCCTGTCCAACCTGGCCTTGGACACTTCCAGGGATCCAGGGGCAGCCACAGCTTCTCTGAGCAAGCTGTGCCAGGGCCTGCCCACCCTCACAGGGAAGAATTTCTTCCCAATATCCCATCTAACTCTGCCCTTTTTTTAGTTTAAAGCCATTCCCCCTTGCCCCGTGTCTAGGGGGGAGTGCTGCAGGCAGGAGATCAGCACTGTCCTGTCCTGTCAGGTCTGGGAAGAGCTGAGACAATAACAGAGCCCCTCAAAGCCTTGTGCACCCTGTTAGTTATTGACCACCAAGCCCTACTGTCCTTTCTCTCTTATTTCCTGCTTACCTTCACAAAGTCTCACTCATTCCCATCCTTTTCCAGCTTTTTCCACAGCCTGAAGTCTCAGCTTTCTTCCTGCTCCAGCACTCCTGGTCCTTTTATGTACCTAAGGATGAATGAAGCCAGGAGGGGGGGGCACGGGGAAGGGGTCCTGGGGAGCCACTGTGCAGGAATACTCTGCCCATCCCTGACCTTGGCTTCCCTGTGCTCCCACAGGGCTGTGACAGGAGCTTGTTGCTCCCATTCCCATCGGGAGTGGTTTATCCACCACAGAGGCTGTGCCCAGCTCAGCATCACCTGCTGAGATGAGGCTGCACCAGCCCTGTTTGCCGAGGGCTCCGTTTCCAGGGCACAGCGCTATTTCCACCCAGGAGTTTCCTCTGCCTGGGAAAACATGATCCGCTCCTCCCACTCCCTGCAAAACCAGCGGCTCACACATGACCCTTCGGGAGAGAACGGCTTTGCTCAGCCTTCCTCTGGCTTCTCTCCCTCTACTGCTGCTGCTGGTGTTCCAAGGGCAATGTTGTATCGATGTTTTACTGTCAGTATTCCAAGGGAAATGTGGTTTAGGGGTATTTTTCTTGCTCCAAGCAGGTATGGACAGACTGGTGCTCAATTCCTGCTTCCTCAGGTGGGAGAGGCAGCTCTGCCAGCATCTGCCCCAATGTTCAGGAGGATTCTCTGGGGAATTTGGAGTTTCCGTGATTACCTGGGAGGCAGAGGCAGATCCTTGGTGGGCATAACCACTGAGGAAGTCACTGTCAGCACAGTGTATTTTCTCACCACCCACTGCGCCAGACAAGGCTTAGCCTGGTCTTGGCAAAGGGCTTCAATGATTTGTTTTTATGGGATTGTGATCATGCCCCTTGTTTGTCATGGGGTGACAGTCCTGGCAAGCCCTGGTGCCCCCCAGCTGCCAGCCAGGTAGGAGGTGAGGACACCCCCAGCTGAGGAGGGCACTGGGGTTTTGGGGAATCTCCCGAGGGATGTCCCCAGGTTGGGATGTTTTGCTGCAGACCGGAATGCAGCTGAGGTTGCTTCACGCTGAGGGAGAGGCCTTGAGAACTCCCCAGACAGTGAGTAAATCAAGGGCAATCAGAGCTAATGGCCAAAGGTGGGGAAGGAGGGGACATACTGGACATTCTTGGGATGAGGCTGGGAAAGGCAGGGCAGCCCTTGGTGCCCAGTGTCAGACATCAGTAGTGCCCTGCCAGCACTGCCCATGGGACTCCCTTGTCCCCTCCTGGCACCAGGCTCTGAGGGGACAGCTGCTCCCAAAGTGGGGGCTCAGGGAGCCCCTCTCCAGGAGGCACCCCACGATCTTGCCTCACTGGCGCTGCCTGTCCGGTTCCCATTCACAAATCCCATTCCCGGCTGGCTCCGTGCCCTTCCGACCTCGGTGGCCTCATGTGGCGCCGCTTGGCCGCGTTCGGAGGCATCCCCGGAATGATGACAGCAGTGTCCAGCCCTGCTGCTATATGGCCCTCCCGGGACAGCCCGGCCCGGCCCGCCAGGCTCCGGCTCCTCGGGAAAGGGCTCTGATTGCTTCAGCTCCCAAACAATGGGTGCTGGCGGGGGCTCTCAGCCAGCCTCCGGGGCATGGGCTGGTTTTCACAGAATCATGGGATCACTGAGGTTGGAAAAGACTTCCAAGGTCATCAAGTCCAACCTTTGACTGACCCCCATCTGGTCAACCAGCCCAGAGCACTGAGTGCCATATCCAGTCTTTCCCTGGACACATCCAGGGATGGGGAGTCCACGACCTCCCCAAGCAGCCTCTTCCAATGCCTGACCACCCTTTTCATGAAGAAATTCCTCCTGATGTCCAACCTGAACCTCCCCTGGCACAGCTTGAGGCTGTTTCCTCTCATCGGTCCCGTGTTACCTGGAAGCAGAGCCCAACCCCACTCTGGCTGCACCCTCCTGTCAGGGAGTTTTGCAGAGACAGAAGGTCCCTCCTGAGCTCCTTTTCTCCAGGCTGAGCCCCCCCAGCCACTACTGGTGCTCCTTCCCTCTGTTCAGTGCCTGACCACCCTCTAGGAGAAGAACCTTTTCCTAATATCCAACCTAACCCTCCCTGACAGCTCCAGCCATCCCCTCGGCTCCTGTCGCTGGTCACCACAGAGAAGAGTTCACCCTTTGACCCACACCCTCAGCTGCCATCAGGCTGTGGGTCCAAGGGGTCCAGAGAGTGGTGGCAGAGGTGGCACGGTGGCAGAGGTGGCACAGCAAGCTATGACAGCTGTGAGCCAGGGGCACAGCTCCCCTGGCCGGGCTGGCTGCAGCCCCATGCTGCTCCCAGCTGTGAGTGCTCGGAGCGAGGGAGGGGAGCAGCGAGAGGCTTTTACAGCCCACAAGAGCAGATGTTGCTAATTGAGCCTTTGAGTTCCATGCCAAGCCGTGGCATGGAGGCTCTGCCCGGCTTTCAGAACCACTGCCAGGTCGCTGGCTTTGAAGACGGTGGGGGTGGGAGAGGGGGCTGGCGAGGGGGGTGCCGTGCAGGAATATTAGATTGGGCACAGAGCCTGAGGCCAGGCCGANGAGTGATGATCCTCAAACCTGCTCCTCAGCCAGGGCTGGGCCAGGGCGGATGAATGGCTCAGAGTAGAGGGGAAGGTGGCACCTACAGCCACAGGTGGCTCCTCAATCCCGTTATTTGGTGGTTGAAGATGAAGAAGCCCTTGTGAGCAATGGCAGGTCCTGGAGCTGCCTGAGCAGGAGAGAGGAGCCGACACCTGGTTCCATTAGAGCAACCTGGGGGACCTGGCGCAGAGAAGTTGTGGCTGCCCCATCCCTGGAAGTCTCCAAGGTTGGACAGGGCTTGGAGCAACCTGGGATGGTGGAAGGTGTCCCTGCCCACGGCCGGGGTGTGTAGGGCGGTGTTTCGTGTCCCTGTCCCCATCCCTCCCGTGGCTCTGCTCTGCCGAAGGGCTTCGGTCCTGTTCGGGGGTCGCGCCCGGCGCTGCTCCCGCCGCTCGTGCCAGGCGCTCTGCTGCCCCCGCGCGGCCACCGCCGCCACCGCATCGCCGGGAGGGCGGGGACAGCGCGGGGACAGAGTGGGGACAGCGCAGGGACAGCGCGGGGAACAGCGCGGGGACAGCGCGGGGACAGCTCGGGAGACAGCACGGGGGACAGCGCAACCCGGCCATCCCCAAAGAACCTCAAAAGAACCCCAAGCACGCAGCCTATGAATGAAACCCTGTGGGTTAAGGACGGCTGTCCCTCTGTGCAGCGCTGGCACACAGCGCCTCCCTTGTGCCCTCAGCCCCGGCGGGGACAGGGCAGAGGTCACCTAGATGGGCTGTGGGACTCAAGGCAGGGCCAGAGCTGGGCACAACCACACCGAGGTGAGGAAAGAGCAGAGTGTTCCAGGCTGAGCCTAAATAAAGCCACAGGTCCGTGTGTGTGGAGCCCCAAGGGAGGCTGCTCAGCCTGGGAGAGCCCCAAGTGCTCAGGGACCTGCACTTCATCCCTCTTCCCTCACTCTTTTCCTCCTTTTCCCATGCCATGTGACGGCGGTGGCTCCCCTGTGTCAAAATGGGGTGGGAGTCCAAAGAGGTGTGGAAGGATTGAGGGCAAGCAGAGACCAGAAAAAATTGGGGTCTGAAAAACGGGGGGAGGCTAAAGAGAGGTGGGAGGACAATAAAAATGTAATGGGAAATGCAGTCTGAGAGGCTGATAAAAGAGTGGAGGCCACTGAAAAATGGGAGGCTGAAAAGGAGCAGGAGTCTAAGGAGTAACTGGAGACCATTAAATTGAGACCTGTTATAAAGCTCTGGCAAAAATGGGGTGGAAGGCCAAGGGGGAGTGTCAGGTGGGAAAAAAGTGAGGATCAAAGGGATGCTGAATAAATAGCGGAGCCCCTAAAAAAGCGGAGGTTGGAAGGGAGTGGAAGGTGGGGCTTGGTGGGGCACCCTGCCCGCCCCGCCTTGCTTTCCCAGCCTTTCCCAGCCCTTCCCTGCCCCACGGCTCCGTGTCATGGAGCCGGGCGTGCACTAGAGGACAGCCGAGCTCCACGCGAGCGGCCCGGGAGGAGCCCCGCAGCCCCTGCCCTGCTCGCCGGCACCTCCAGCCCCGGATCCCTGTCCATGGACATCCCCCAGCCCCGAGCATCCTGCATCCCTGATCATCGCCGCATCCCGGACCGTCCCCACAGCTCGCAGCATCGCCTGGAGCATTCCCCAGCCCGGAGCATCCCCACAGCCTGGAGCATCCCTGCCGCTCCCGAGTCCCCTGCCAACCCCGAATATCCCTGCCAGCCTCAAGCACTCTTCCAGCCCCGAGCAGACCTGCAGTCCAGAGAGCCTCTGGCAGCCCTGGGAATCCCTGGCAGCATCCCTGCAGTCCCAAACACCCCTGGCAGCATCCCTGCATCCTTGGAAACATCCCTGCAGCCCTGGGCATCCCCAACAGCATTCCTGCAAACTACCTGAAGCATCCCCCAGCCTGGAGCACAGCCCAGTCTCCCTCAGGACTCTCAGGCCTCCTGGACCTGGGGACTGAGAGGTTCTGGACTGCCAAAGGTGAAACTGGGGGGGAGTTTGGTACTTGTGCCTGTCCATGTGGTTTAGAGACTCTTGCACTTCATTTAATCCAGAACCTGGAGCATTACTTTGCAGGGGGGAGTTGCAAAGGTTCCCATTCCCAGCTCTGCCAGGAGCTGTTGTGGTTGCACAGGAAATATGGGAAATAGTCTCTTTTTCCCCGGTTTCAGGTCAGATGGAGTGGGGGCTCTGCGCACTGGGGTATTGCTGTCAGGAGCTGCTGCGGGCATTAAAATTCAGGAGCAATGAAAGGATACAGGACATCCTGGCCGTGGCAGTGTGACAGACACACAGCCCTCACTGGGGGTCCCCCGCCAGCCCTCTTCTGTCCCTGCAGAGGGGGCTCCCGGCTGGGAGGCAGCTCTGCCTCCCAGATCCCATCTAGAGCTGGAAAGTGTTTCCTGATGTTTAACCTCCACTTCACCCCGTGCTCCACGTGGACAGGGGCAGACGTGGCCTCACAGCCTGTCCTGTCCCCACACACCCAAGGTGCCCCCACGCACTCCTCAGCTGCTCCAGCTGGGCAGGGGATGGTCCTTTGCCTCACTCACACCCCTGCAGGGGGGTCTCCTTCCAGGGGATCAGCTTATCCACCCTGTCCTGCACAGAGAGAGCAGAGGTTGGATCTGCAGGACTGGCACCATCTTGGGATGGGCAATCCCTTTCCTCATGGCCTGTCCCTTCTCCAGGCTGGCAGTGCCACCCCAGCTCCCACACCCCTCCATGCAGCATCAGAGCCATGCTGTCACCCCCCTGCCTGGATGCTCCAAATTCCTGTGGGATCCATTCCATGGGCATTTGGCTGCCTGGGCAGCCTGTCCTGGGCCCGGGGAGCAGTGGGGGCCGTGGTGCATGGCAGAGGAGCAGCTGTGTTTATTTTCCATCTGCTGCAGGGAACAACAGGGGAATTTTTTGTTTTGTTATTCATTTTATTTTTTCGAGGCTTAGTGTGTTCTTCACCAGCCAGAATCCATCATGTAAACATCCTGCTGCATCTCCAGGAGGGAGGAGGTGTCCGGCCTCCCACTCTGCAGGGCTGTCTCTCTTGCCCACCCGCCACAGGGGCACAGGAGGGTGCCAACATCCCCCCAGCTCAGCATGGTCCCCATGACTAGGCTGGTGACCCCAGGGATCCCCAGGAATGCAGGAGACACCCTGGCTGCAGCCTGCTGCCAGTCCCACCCCTGAGCACAGCATCCAACAGAGAAATTTGCCAAAAATGGCTCATGCTGTCCCTTCAGGAGAGGAGGTCGTGCCTCCTGGGGGGAAGAGGGAGGGGAATGTCCTGGGGGCAGTGGGTTGGGACACCCCAGGAAAAGCTCACAGCCTGCGCCCTGTGGACAGTGGAATCTCAGCCAGAGGAGTGCATGGGAGGCAGAGAGACGGGGAGGCTGAAAGAAGACAGGAGCAACATCAGGATTTGGGACCAAATGAACCTGTGGGCTCGTTCCGAGCATCCCACAAGTTTTCCTTTTCCCATGCTCCAAGCAGGAGCAGCGGCATCTCCTGGTGGGGTGTGTGGCTGGGTTAACCAGCAGCGTATCCCAGGCAGTGTCCAGAGTCCTGTGATTGGAATCGCAAAGGACAGGGACTCCCTGACACCTTCACCCCCCTGCAGCAGCAGTCCCACAGCACCTGCCTGCTCAGCTCCTGTCACTCCTGGCGTGGGGGACATGGGGAGCACGGGGACACGGAGCCCGAGGCCCAGTGCTGGTGGCAGAAGAATGTGGTCAATCACACCCAAAGATTCCTGTTCCCTCACAGTGCTGGTAGCAGGGGGCTCAGGAAGAATGTGGTCACTCACTCCATTAAGATTCCCAGTCCCTCGTGCTGTGTGGGAGCAGGAGGGGAGGGACAGCCCTCACACACACTGCTGCTGCCAAGGCTTCATCAGCAGGTTTGTTCCGAGTCGTGGCCAGCCTGATTAATCCGGGCTGCCTCCGCTGGGCTGCTGATTCCTGAGCCTGCCAGAGAGCACATTTGGGACTATTATGCACAGAAAATTGTGCAGGTTCTGGCTGAATTACCGGTGTCCAGGGAAACAGAGCATTCCCTCGGTGGCACCGATGCTAATGGCACTGCAGAGAGGCCGGTGCCTCTCCGTGGGTATCAGACAGGCTCAGAGGACAAACCCCGAGGCTCTGAGGGACATCAGTCCTGCCTGAATGGGAGAGGGAAGACCCACTGCTGGTCCAGAGCATCATCGTCTCCAGTGGGGGGAGAGGAAGCATCTGACTTTGAAGGAATCGTCACCATCAGGCTGAGGGGCAGCTCTGTGGCTGGGGGTGGGGTGAGGGCTGTGGGGACATCCAGCATCTGTTGGGGACATCCAACCTCCATTGGGGACATCCAGCCTCGGCTGGGACCAGGAACACAGCCCCAGCACCCAGGAGAGCTGGGCGAGAGCAGCTTGGCTTTGTTTACCCTGCAACTTTGGCTGTGGCTGGAGTTTGTTAAGGGGTCAGGGGGTTTGGGCTGTTTTCCTGTGCTTTACAATTTCCTATGTGGGACTTTATGAGACGAGAGGGCGCCTGCAGCCACAGAGACACTTTGGTTTGGGTTAGAAATGGAGGGAAGGGAAGGAATAAATGCACCCAGGCATCGCCTCCCCCCTCCTGCCGCCTTTCTCTCCCTCACTATCTCTCCACAGTCCCTCATCAGCTTCCTCTGGCTTGGGGGAATCTTGTTTAAAGCAAACACAATATATTTTTAACGAGGCCTGTTAATTAGCCCAGGCCCCAGCCCGCTGCACATGGCTTCCTTGGAGCTGGGCCGGGGCTCTCCGGAGCTGCCAGCGGCTCTTTCAGGGAACCATAGAATTGCTGAGGTTGGAAAAGCCCTCTGAGGTCATTGAGCTCAACTGTCCCCCAGCACTGCCGAGGCCACTGCTGACCATGTCCCCAAGTGTCACAGTGTCTTTTAAATCCCTGCAGGGATGGGGATTCCACAGGACAACCCTTTCCGCAAAGAAATGTTCCCTAATACCCAACATTAAACCTCCCCTGGGGCATCCTGAGGCTGTTTCCTCTTGTCCCATCTCTTGCTCCTGGGAGCAGAGCCCGACCTGCTTCTTTTGCCCTGTGTGCAGGCTGAGGACAGGTTCCTCTTGTGCCAGGGTGACATTGCCCTTGTCACAGCAGGTTCCTGCTGGCATCCTGCTCCAGGCACGGGCAGCTGCTGCCCCAGGACCTGCCCCTGGCACTTGTTTTTGCACAAACACTGGGTCTGCTGCATTGATAAGGTGCCAGCAGTGCCTTTCCCTGCTCTCCCAGGCCCTGAGGGCAAACATTCCTGGCATATTTGTCATGTTCAGCTCAATACAGCATCCTTCAGGAAAGAAAAAAAATCAAATAAAAGAAAATCCGGTTCTTCCACTGCTCCTTTCAGTGTTCTTTTACACTTCAGCTTTTTAATTCCAGCCCTGAAGAGCCATCTGGATGGGGAGGCCCAGAGAGCCGCAGCTCTCACCCAGCTGGGGCAGGGCTGGAGGGAGCTCAATGGGGACACTGGGGGAGGCCCTACTGTGTCCTCTGGTATCTGCAGGGGC
Organism: Origma solitaria; assembly: GCA_013397895.1. Classification (NCBI taxonomy): domain Eukaryota; kingdom Metazoa; phylum Chordata; class Aves; order Passeriformes; family Acanthizidae; genus Origma; species Origma solitaria. Next base: position 925,029 of record VZRL01005061.1, read on the forward strand.
CTGGGGAGAAGGGAGCTGGCAGTTCCTGTGGGGTGGCAGGGAAATGGGGAGGGTGGCCCCAAATGAGACCTCAAAAGCAGGGAAAGGTTTTCACATTGTATATTTCTATTAAGTCAAACAGAGCTCAAGGATTCCCTGGCACGCTGATGTCCAGGGGCTGAACCTGCTGTGGTGGCACCGGACCTGTCACCCCACAGCTGAGCAGGTGGCCCAGAACCACCACCTCACCCCATCCCATCCCCATCCCATCCCATCCCATCCCATCCCATCCCATCCCATCCCATCCCATCCCATCCCATCCCATCCCTCTCCCTCCTTACAAACCACTCTCCTTTAGTGCCCTTTGTTCCACCAAAGCCCTAAACCCACCCTCCTGCTGGATTATAAACACTTGGTTTGAGGCGAGCAGGTGAGTTCCATCCCAAAGCTCCCTAAGGAATGGCTCTTCCCGCTGTGGGCACTCCCGGTTCCTCCCGTGCCGGGGCTTGCTGGGAGCTGCTCCCATTCAAAGGCCACCTGGCTCCGGGGGCGAGCAGCTTCAGAGAGCTCTCCCAGCTTGGGAAAAAGCCTCCCAGGCTCTTCTTCCCCAGCTGTTTTTGCCTCCTGAACCCCGTGGATGAGGCTGTGCCGCTGGCACGCTGCCACCCCGCCACGCTCGGTGCCACCTCTGTCAGGAACACAGCCCCAGGGGTGGGCTGGGATGGGATGGGCTGGGCTGGGGGTCACGTCTGCCCCCCTGGATGGGGGTCTGGGCAAGCAGTGGGAAGGGGTGTGGACAAATCTCTGCTCCCATGGGCATCTGCCCAGCCTGCCCTGCCGGGACTCGGCAATGCTCACAGCTTTCCCAGTCCCATCCCCAAATCCCCCCCAGGAAAGTGATGTTTTTGGAGGAGAATGAAAGGAAAGCCAGGGAACGCTTGCTGTGCTAATTCTGTCAGGGAGCCAAGGAATATGAAGCACCCCTTTGTTTTTTGGAGTAATTATCCTCCACTATTTGGCTTCTGGTATCTCCATGTGTGTAAAACGAGGGATTATATCCCCCTTATCCACGGGGGAATCACTGCCTCCTTTCCACATTGCCCTGTGCTCCCATCTTCTCCTCTCCCCCATTCCTGCGCTGTGCCACCCTGGGCACCCAGCCCAGCTCCCCCAGCCCTGCTCAGCAAGTCAGAAAGATGCAGAGCATCCCTAAAAACACAGAATCCCAGAATCACTGAGATTGGAAAAGCTCTCCAAGATCAGGTACAACTTCTGACCAATCCCTGCCCACAGCACTGAGTGCCATGTCCAGTCCTTCCTTGGACACCTCCGGGGATGGAGACTCCACCACCTCGCTGGGCAGCCCCTTCAATGCCTGACCACCCTTTCCATGAAGAAATTCCTCCTGATCAACGAATCCTGGTCACGGCTTTTTGCCACAACAGAGCGTTGTGGCTGTTTCCCCACAGCAGCACCCTGACATCTCCCTGGAATGGATCCACCTCATCCAATTCCTACCCAAACGGACCCTTGGGGTCCTGCTCCAGGATCCAGCGGTGAAGCAGCTGCTGTGCCACTCCAGAGTCTTCGATATTCTGGAACTCTGGGATCCTCCATGCTCACAGCCCCACCCATGAGCTCCATGATGGGGAGGCAGGAGCTTTGTGCTCCCTGTGCTGGCCTAGATCCCACCACACAGATTTCCAAGCTCCAGGGATGGGATTGGGTCTGGCAAAGGCTCCGCAGTGGCCCCAGAGCCTCCCCCTGCTCCGGCCGCCCCTGCCCTTGGCTCTCCATCACAGCAGCTGCTTCCATATCCCACTCCTGAGCCAAGGGCTCCCTGAGACCCCCCTTATCTCTCCTCAGGGCTGCCAGGGTTTACAAGGGGCTTTACTTTAAGGCACTGAGCAAATCTGCTGGGTGTAAAAGAGGAGGCAGGAATGCTGCAGGGCCAGCCCTGCCTGGGGACAGCTCTGGGGTCCCCTCCATGATGCTGCCAGCCTCAAATGTGTCATTGGAAACAGCTGCCAGAGAAAACATTCCTGGGTTTGCTGGCTGAAGGATTTGAGCAAAGTTTCTGCCTTTCCTCTCAGTGTCCAAAGGAGCTTACGAAAAAGATGGAGAATGACTCTTTAAAAGGACAGACAGTGAAAGGAAAAGGGGAAATGGTTTTAAATGAAAAGACTGAAGATTTACATTGGATATTAGGAAGAAATTCTCCCCTGTGAGGGTGGGGAGGCACTGCACAGGGTGCCCAGAGAAGCTGTGGTTGTCCCTGGGTCCCCGAAGTGTCCAAGGCCAGGCTGGATAGGGCTTGGAGCAACCTGAGCTAGTGGAAAGTGTCCCTGCCCATAGCAGTGATGGAACTGGATAGGCTTTAAGCTCTCTTCCAACCCAAACCATCACAATTCTATGATTTCACAGGCCTCCCATCTGTCCTTCTCCCGTGGAAGGGACTGGAGACCCCACATGCACAGAGAAAGCTGCAGTGCTACGTGTGTCCCTGTAGGAACACACGTGTGTTCCCAGTAGGGAAACCACAGCAGGATAAACAAGGCTGAGCTCCTTGGGCTGTCCCACATCCAGCTCTGGGGAACATCTCAGACCCCCCTCTCTCATCCCTTCTCCAGCTGCAGCTGCCTCCGGTTTGCAGAGGGTCCGGAGGGCCGGGAAAGCCGGCTGGGGGCTGGAAACAGCCTAGGCTAAACAGGACGTGAGCAGGAGCATCCGTCTGGCAGTGCCAGGGCATGGACACGGCACTCCTGGGGGATCAGGGGAGCAGGCTGGGAGCCAGTGATGCTAGGGGTGCTAGGGGATTGCATCAGGAGCATCCTGATCCTGCAATTCCCAGTGCCACATGCACAGTGTGACAGCAAGACAGGCTGGGAGAGCTGGGGGTGTTCATATGGAGAAGAGGAGGCTTCAGGGGGAGCTTAGAGCCCTTCCAGTGTCTAAAGGGGCTCCAGGAGAGCTGGAGAGGGATTTGGGACCAGGGATGGAGGGACAGGACAGGGGGGAATGGCTTCCCACTGCCAGAGGGCAGGGTAAGATGGGATATTGGGAAGGAATTCTTCCCTGTGAGGGTGGGCATGCCCTGGCACAGGTGCCCAAAACAGCTGTGGCTGCCCCTGGATCCCTGGAAGTATCCAAGGCCAGGCTGGACAGGGCTTGGAGCAACTTGGGCTAGTGGAAGGTGTCCCTGCCCATGGCAGGGGGTGGAAGGAGATGGTCTGTACAGTCCCAACCCAAAGCAGGCTGTGATTCCATGGTTCCCTGTGCAGATGCTCCATGTTCACTCTTGGTGCAGATGGGATGCTTTGCCTCCCTTTCCTCATGATTGCAAAGGAAGGTTTGGAAGCAGCAGCTGCAAAAGTGCTGGTGAAAAACAAGAACCTGTGACTTAAATTTGGGGTTTTTATCTGTGTGAAGGTTCTTTGTGCAGTCTTGGAGCTGATGATCCTGATGGGAGCCACTGTGATTCCAGGAGGATTCAGTGGCTATTCTGCAGGAGGTTTTGTCCCAGCAAAAGAGAGGAAGAACAAAACCACCTGGAGGAAGCAGTGGAACCCATTTCCTATTGGAATGGCTGGGAAGAGCAGGAATCGCTGCCCAAAGCAGTGCTGGCCTCATGCAATGTCTGGCCAAAAATTAGCTTGATTGTTTAATGATCTTCCCACAGGATGAGGACCTGAGCAGAGGAATTGCAATCCATGGAAGGGGACACAGCAGCACCGGTGTGCATGGGGGATCCGGGTGCTCCCTCACACCCCACATTTCCACCCTGGCAATGGATTTTCTTATCAGAAGCACCTGACAGACACCCAGCTGCCCCAGCCCCACTGAAGGAGCTGTCAGCTCCATGGGACGGGGGTCTCCTGGCACAGGGAGGAAGGGGACGAGCCAGCCCCTCCGCTCCTGGCTGTTCCTCGGGAACATCTCTGCCTGGAGGATTTAATGGCAAAGCCAAATGTGTGTGAGGAGGTGTAAGCCAAGGAGCCTGTGCCAGGTCCTGCTACCTACTTAATACCTGGGGCCTGTGCCTTGCTGACGATTCCCGCCTGGATAATGAATATTTTTAGCACTCTGCTAGAGTGCTTTTAGTGCCCGGAGAGGCCATTCCTGGCCAGCTCTGAAGGCGGTGCTGGGGCTGCTGATGTTGTTCCGAGGATGTCTTCCCCTATACAGATCCCAAGGGACTTACAGTATATCCTGATCTCTTTCTCTTTTATGATGATTTTTTTTCAAATTTCTGTGATGTAAGCGGAAATAAATCCACTGCTTTGGAAACAAGGAAAACTGCTGGGCCCTTCCCTGCTCCATCACTGAGCACGGAGCTGGGACAAAGGGCAGATCTATCCCTCCTCACCCCCTCCAGAGCCTGGGGCCGAAGGAAAGGTCCGTGCTGGGAGCAGAAAGCGGGGTTGGCCTCTACCCTTTGGTGGGAGCGAGGGGCTCCATCTGGAAGCACTAAGGATGGGGGGAAAGCCGAGTTTCCAGTATTGTGTTTGGCTGGGATCTTGTTGTAGCGACTGCTGTTAATGCAAATCCCGGGGTGATTTGCT
>VZRL01005061.1:933204-957456 GCA_013397895.1 Origma solitaria
CCTGGAGAGGCCACATGTCACTGCAAAGGCCACTTCCCGCGGCTCACTGGGATGGCTGTCCCTGACCTGTGACCTCAGGGTCAGCAGGTATTGACAACCCCCCCATTCCAGGGGGGAAAACGAGCCCCCAGCCTGCCCAGGAATTCACTGCCTTTGCGGAGTCAGAACATCCCGGGGTGGACACTGCAGCTCCGGATCCCTCTGCTCCCGACCTCTCTGGGCCGAGGGCTGGCTCCTATCGCTGGTTCCCATCACTAATTTATGTCCCAGGGCTTGGGCTGCCTTAATTCACCGGAGGAGGGAGGGCAGGTCCTGGCAGCAGCCGTATTTCTGCCAGAGGTTATCTGGGAATTCCGCCTGGCTCTGCCGGGGGTTATCTGGGAATCCTGCCTGGCTGTCGTGACCCTGTGAAGGGCTGAGCTGTGCCCTCCCCTGCCAAGGTCCCACTCATCACCTCAGAGCGCTCCAGGATTGTCACCTCCCACCCTGGGGTGGTTGGATGTTGACCTGGCACAGAGATGTGGGACAGTTTTGGGGAAGGAGTATTTGGGGAAATGGAGGGGAAAATAGTTCTGGATGTAGATCCCAGTGGTTTTGCTTCCCAGCTGGGATTTCCTAGTAGTATCCCTTGGCACAAGGGCTATTTAAGGATGCTCCAACCAGCAGGAAATGGTTAAAAGCAGCCACAAGTGTCCAAAATCTAAATAAAAAGGACAAATGGTGGAGAGAAGAGCTGTGGAAGGGACAAAATTCATGACTTTCCCAGGACTGCACCAGCAGCTCTAGAGGGTGAAAGGGTTCTTATCCATGGAGCAATGATGTTTTCCATGTGCTTTGCGCTCTCTCCATGCATTGGACTGGGTGGGAAGCTCACAGGAACCATTTCCTCTCCTTCCCACTCTCCCTGGAAGGTGGATGCCGTTGGGGCAGCAGCGATCCATCAGGCTGAGGACATTATTTGGGTTTCAATCAACTGGAAACGAGGGAGTACCTGCAGAACAGGAGGGGGATTTGCGCCTGGCTGTTGAAAGGTCGGGGGCCCCGGGGGTGTCTTGGCTTCTCCTGATAAATTGAGGCTGAGTGTTCCGATCCCATCCGGTGTCAGCCCCTCTCCACCTGGGAATAGGGTGGGGGCACTTTCCTGGAGTTCGCTGGGGCATCCCTGGGTATATGTTAAAGGGAAAAAAAAGGTGTCCCCCTGCTCTCGCTCCTTGTGCCGCCCTCATTAGGGCGCAACTGATTAGGGATTGAATCCCCAGCAAGGCAGGAAAAGCTCTCCCCACATCTGATGTGCCCACCAGGGACCTCATTTTCCAAATCCTCTGCTGGAGGCTGCTGCCCTTCCTGAGCCCCTGGGAGTGCGATGCGGTGGCCCGAGGGGAGCTGTGGGTCCTGTCCCTGCAGTGCTGAAGGACAGAATCCTCCTGGGAGCCCTTTTCCACTCGCCAGCTGCCTGCAGGCATGGCCGGGATGAGCTGTGACCGTCCCAGTGAGCAGGAATGTCCCAGGCAGGACCTCGGGAGTGGCTTTTGGGGGTGGCAGTGGCAGGGCAGGGAGCGGGCAGGGAACAGGCATGGAGCAGGCAGGGATGCCGAGAGTCACAACATTTAGGGAAAGCCGGAATCCTTCCTTTGGGGGGGACATGGGAAGCCCAAGGCTGACCAGAAAGCAGCAGGCACAGCTCTGGGAATCTTCCAGCAGAGAAGGGATATGAGTGGGACTGGGAAAGGCGAGGCTGAGGGCAGGAGCCTGTGGAATGGAATGGGAGCTCCAAAGGTCTTTTTCAGCCACGAGGAGCTGAGCTTGCCTGGAGGCAGGAGAACGGAAAGGAAATAGGGGAGGCTGAGGCAAAGGTAGGGAACAAAGTCCTCCGGCACTTCAGAGGGAGAAACTCTGCCAGGGAATTTGTGCCTCCACGAGAAACCCACAGGCAAGAAAAGGAAAATGAAGGTGGGAAGGACACTGCAGAGGAGAGGGAGGATTTTCTGTGACATATTCCTTTAGAGCCAACAGTGTGACGGTGACGCCGGGGGCGAGGGACTGCCGCTGCTGAGGAGAATCCCAAAATCACCAGCCCCAAGGACCACCAGCCTCTCCAGGAGTGCAGGAGGATGGAGCAGCTCTGCCGCCAGACCAAAGAGATTGGGCTGGGAAGTGGCCAAGGAAAAACACAACTGTTAAAAATGCTGATTCATCAACTTTGTCAGGAGTGGATCAGCACTGTTTGCCTTTTTCACTGCAAAAAAAAAGAGAGAAAACCTCCCCAAATTACTGAACTCATTTTTCTGTTTTGAAAGTCCTGAAATTAAACTTAATGACAGGAAAACATATTAAAAATAAATGGCCATCGTGACTGAAACAAAAGCTTGGGAAAATCTGGGGGGAGCATGTTTGGGTTGTCCTGAGCTCCTCTTTGCAGATATTTTCCCTTCCCCCACATCTTTTTTTGGTTGTTTTTTTAAAAAATGTGACATGCTCAATGCCCAGCATTGCAGCTGGGGATGGAAAGGGATGGAGAGGAACCCATCCAAGAGGATGATGAGGATGAGGTGGGGTGGCAGGAATCCACAAAGGATCCTGGCATGTTGGGAGGGGTGGATGGAGCTCTGAGCTGGGAATTTTACCTGCACCTCTTGATTCACTTCAAGCCAACATTGAACCCATTTTGTATTCTACTCCCAGGACTTCCCGGAGAGGGATCACAACGTCCTTGAGGCGTAACGAGGTGCTAAAGTTATAATGAATAAGGTTTTAATTAAGCTTGTGGTCCCCAAAAAGACCTCAGTGAAAGATGGGAGCAAATCCCGCCGAGGGAATCTCAGCCCTACAAAGAGCGAGGCTGTGTGAGACCTGTAATGGCTCTACCAGAAGTGCTCTCCCTTGGATAGAAAGTGAGAAAAGATGCCTTAATTGCTAATCCAGAGGCATTCAAAGCCACAGGCACAATGTCCCCTCCCCAGCACCCAGCAGATCCGCAGGGAATTCTCAGAACAATTAATCATGGGACAAATTCATTATAAACATAGAGAGGTGAACCCAAAGATGGGAGGCTCCTCTGGAAAAGGGATTTTAGCAAGGAGAGGAAAGGGCTGGAGCAGCTCCCAGCAGTGACTGCTCTGGGTGACCATGGTGGCCCCAAAGAAGTGCAGTGGTGGCATTTCCTGGCTGCTGTAGGGAAGTGCTGCTCCTAAGGGCAGATCCCTAATGGAACTCTCCATGCCGGGGGCTGGAGCAGTGGGTTCAGGATTTGGGGAGCTGGCGGATGCACCACTGTCTGTGCAGGATGACCACAGGGCTGTGGGACATCCCTCATCCCTCTGCCCCCACGCAAGGGAGGCCCCAGCAGGACCTCGGCTGGGGCAGAACCAGGGAAGGGATGTGCTGGGAGATGAGGGCAGGGAAACTCCAGTGGGAACCTGCTGGGAAATCACAGAAACATTTAGGTTGGAATGGATCTCCAGGACCATCAAATCCAACCACTAACCCAGCATTGCCAAATCAGCCTCTCCAGGGAGCTGAGGGTGCCTGGAGAGCTGGGGGACCGAATAGGGACCCCCAAGTGCCGTGAGCCTGCGGCTGGGCAGTGGGCAGGGTTGGATGGGCTGGCATGGGGGGCAGGGATGGACGGGATGATAAAGCTGGAAGGGATGGCAGGGATGGCAGGACAGGCTGGACAGGCAGAACAGGCAGGGCAGGCAGAGATGGCAGGGCTGGCAGCACTGGCAGGGCAGCGGGCAGCATCCTGCCTCCACAGCCCTCTCGCTCAGCAGCATCCGTGCAGCCCCAGGTCGTGTTCCCCGATCTCCAGAGTGCAGCCCGGGGCCCAGGGAAGCTCGCAGAACCCTGCCCCGTGTCTGGAAACACTTGCTCGGCCGGAGCTCGGAGGATGGGGAGGGACGGGCGATGAGTGGAGCCTTTTGTGCGCTGGGGACGCACGGTTTAGCGCGGCCGCTCTTCCTGACGGGACCCGCCCGCGGGGAGATCCCGGTGTCCCGGGGATTCCTCCGGCTGCAAAGCCGATCAAAGATCCCTCACACCTCCGGGCACTCGGTGGCAGGGGAGATGCCCTGACCCCAGACCCGTGCAGGGCTCCGCAGGGACTGGGGTTATTTTGGGACAGAGCTGGGGGATGTTTGCACGAATGGATTTTGCTGGTGGATGCAGCTGGGGAGGACGTGGCCTCTCCTGCCCGGCTGCTCCTGGGGTTCCAGTGTCCTGGAAAAACCCCATGGGGTGTTCCAGGAGAGGAGACCGAGGGAAGGAGGGGTGGGGTGCCCTGAATTTAGTGAGGGATGGGATGTGCCCATACTGAGATGGCTTTGGGGTGGGATGTGCCCACACTGAGGTGGCTTTGGGGTGGGATGTCCCCACACCGAGGTGGCTTTGGGAGGCTGGAATTTCCCCACGTTTCTCTGGATAAGGACAGTTGTGCCGAGCGCTGCCCTCGTGCACTGACCCGGGGAGGCCGCGAGTGGGGATGGGAGGAGCAGAAAAGGTCCTGATCAAAGACAGGTCACTGCTGCGAACACCCCCGAGCCCCCCAGCGCTCCCTTCCCACCGGCATCTGCCAGTAATGGCTTTCAGGTGTCCCACAGGGATCGGGCGAGGGAGGTTCAAAGGGAGAGGTTCAAAGGGAGAGCGGGGGCTCCTGAGCGAGCCCAGGGGTGCGGCAGGGCCGGGGGGCTGCGGGGGGACAGGGGAAAAGGGCGATGTGACACGAGTCCATCCCCGCTCCTTGTGCCAGCCAGAGGCTGATGTTGAAATCTCCTTTTTGCCAAGGAAGTTTGGGTGGAGAAAAATTCAAGCATGAACATTTTGGAAGAGTTTTTATTTACCTCAATTTAACTCCTAAAATGATACTCTATTCCCCGCCCTCCCGATTTCAATGAAAGGCTGTGAAAACACGATTTCCCCCATCTGTTTTAAGTGTTGGCGATTTTCTGACCAGTCTCGCTCCCCGTTTTCCTTCCTCCCATTTTTCCTGAGTCACCGTGCCACCACCTTATCATGGCTGAGCGTGTTCCCCACACCCTAGGGCTGTGACATCGGCCCGAGGTGGCAGAACCCACACCAAGAGTGAGAAAAAGGAGGAGATTAATGTCATTTTACCCCCGGGATGGATGTGAACACGTTTCAGCGGCCCCCGGCATGCTGTGGAGAGGAAAAACACAAGGAAAGAGCCCACAGCCATGGAAAGGGGGATCCAGAGCTGCCGAGGGCTGGGGTGATGGGATAACCAGGATGGATTTGGGGCGCTGCTGGGTGGCGCTGGTCCCACCTGCCTGAAGGAGACTTAGGCATCCCGGGGTGACGGGGCTGCTTTGGCAGCGAACACCTGCGGGGCTGGGCCAGGGAAAACAAAGGTGAGGTGTGCGATGGAGGGCGAGGGGTCGCTCGGCTCCTTATCTGCCGCACTGTTTGCTCCAAGATTAACCCGAGCCCGCAAGATGCGAAAGTCCAAGGAAAAGCAGGGCTGGGGCGGGATGAGCGGGGGCCTCTCCCCCTTCCCCCGGCGGGATGGCCGCGCACTCCAGGAGGGCTGGAGTTTAAAGTCCAGGCGATTGCAGGGTGATTTACGACTCATTATTCTCTGGTGCAAGAGCTGGTTAATGAGCAATCAGGGGTTGGGCAGGCGGGGGGAAGGGGGGGATTGCGGGACATTCCCGTGGGGAAGGGGCTTCTCCCCCAGCTCGCCCAGGGAGGGGAGCAGCGAACAGCTCTGAGAAGGCAGGGGGAAACCATTCCCAGCCCCCTCAGCTCGGGAGCAGGGCAAAGAATTCCGGGATCTTCTCCATGTTTTACACACCCCCTGCCACGATGTTTAGCTCTTTCCCCATTACTTTCCAATCATGCCAGTTATCAGGAGCCCATTTATCTGATAATCTGGGACTTGGATTTATTCCATGTTTTTATAATACGTGATAACATTTCCCATCCTGCTGACTCCATCAATTTGTCTGGAATGGTGTGGAAGGGCGCAGGAAACACTCGTCTCCCAAACCTGGCCAGAACCAGCTGGATTATAGTAAAACCTGGAAGAAAGGGAAGCAGCTCTGCTTAGCTCCTTGCTCCCAACCAGCCGGCGATTCCTGCCGGGGGTCCTGGAAGAGTTAGGATGGAACAAGAGGATTCCCTGCACCCCGTGCCCTCGGGGCTTTGCCTGCCCTTCCCCACAGAGTGCGGCACAAACATTAACAGATAAAAAATCCCATAACTAAACCCCAGGGCAGGGAGGGAGGAGAATGGGAAGGTGAGCCAGACTGGCAGTGCCTTTGGCAATGCCTTGGGAAGGAGCTGCAGGGAATGGCTCTGCCGGCACCCTCGGTGCCTGGGGCATCCCAAATCCCTGCCAAACCCAGGGCAGGAGCGGGGCAAGGCAGCCCCTGGCTGACCCCAACCTTCCTGCGGGATCGTGGATCCTGCCTGACTGGAAGGCTCTGGGGCTCCCATGTGTGTTCCCAAAGCTTTGATTCCGGGCCGGAGCAGCCCCTCGGGCCAGCCTGTCCCAGCGGGGCAGGGGACAGCCGGTCTGTGGCTCCGGGGGCAGGGACCACCATCAATCACTGCCCCGAGAGGGCTCTGCGGCTCCGCGGGGCTCGGACGATGTGCTGCCCACGGGTCATCGCCTGCGGCCAAAGGGCACTGCCCGGGGGCTCCGGCTGTGCTCTGGGAAGTGGCTCTGGAACAACAGCCCCTGCTCGGCTCATCCCACCTGCAGGGAACGGCTGGCGTGGCGGTGGGACAGCCCCGGGCCTCCCATCCCGGAACGTGCCATGAGGTATTCCCTGTGCTCCCTCTCACAGGAGCCATGGACCAGCCAGGAGAGCTTCCCTGCCTGGGCTCTGCCTGCATGGGATGCTCTGCTGAAGGTGTAGGATGCTCTCCTGGCAGGAGTGCTCCCCTGCCCATGCAGGATGCTCTCCTGGCAGGAATTCTCCCCTGCCCATGCAGGATGCTCTCTTGGCAGGAATTCTCCCCTGCCCATGCAGGATGCTCTCCTGGCAGGAATTCTCCCCTGCCCATGCAGGATGCTCTCCCGATAGGAATTCTCCTCTGCCCATGTGGGATGCTCTCCTGCCTGCCAGGCAGGGCTCATGGGGCATGAGCTGTTTTTGGAGAGGCTGAGCAAGTGCTCCCATCTTTCCCTTCAATCCACAATTCCCTCAGAGCAGTTTTCAGCGCAAAGGTCAGCACAAACCCTTGACTTGACTCCGTGTCTTGCTGCAGCGTCCCCAGCCCTGCAGCTAGGACCAAAGAGTCTGTCCCAGCCACCAGGGTGACAGTGGTGACACCAGAGCTGCTGTCACCACACTGCTCTGCAGGCAGCAAGAGGCTGGTCCGGGGAGAGGCGGCCCCAGCAAAGCCCAAATACCGTGGTCCAAGAGTGCTGGAGGAGACAGCCAGCTCCTCCTTCCAAATCCCTCCTGTTTTGTCTGTGCTGCAGCTGTGGGGAGTGAGCAGAAAGTGGCAGAGCAGGGACGGAGGGTCCAAATCTAATTTAAGTCGGCGCATTAGGCCAGGGATTATTTGGCTCAGGGACTGCTGGCTGCGAACAGGATCCTGGGGAAGCACTCAGTTTGGGATGTCGGGAAGAGCTACCATTCCCCAGGCCTGGGTCAGATACACTGTAATTAATATCAGGGAGGAATTAGGAGGGATTTGGAAACAGAATGGCCTGAGATTAAGTCAAACAGCAACATGATCTCAGCTTTGTTAGAAATCCCCTTCCTAAAGGGCCAGTGCTTCCTCCCAGCAGCAGGGCTGGGAGGCCACCAGGAGCTGTCCCCCCTGTCCCTGGCAGCACTGGGACCATTCACAGTCCTGGCATTCCCCCTCATCCTGCACCCACGGCCCGATGTGGGCACCACCCGCAGCATCGGGAAGGGCTCAGAGTCCTCACACGGTGCTTCAGAAGCTTTTCTTAGTGGCCCTTCTTAAGTCGCCTCTGACGGGGGCAGGAGAATCCTCTCTTCCTCCCCAGGGATCAGATATCAGGGAATTAAGAAAGAAACAGGATCCAAATCCTCCAGTTCCTCTCTAAGCCGCCTCTTACACAATTGGGTGCCTCCAGGTCGGTCCCTCTGTCTGACCCTGTCCCTCTGTCACCCCTCACCCATGTCCCTGTGTCAGGTGGCAGCTGGAGCACGGGAGGGTGGCTCTTCTGTAGGATCAGAGAGCTGGAGCTGCTTTTGGGAATTTTTGGGCTATTTTGCAATGCAGGGGATTGCAGAGAGCCCAGACTGCAGGTCCAGAGGCAGGAGAGAAGGAAGAGGAGGAGGAGGAGGAAGGCGGGCACTGGGGCTGCTTTATCCAGAGCAATCCCCATGTTTGACCCACCCACCCTTCTGGGATCACTGTGATCCCCTGGCTGCAGAATTACCCCGGAGCAGGAGGAGAGGCACTTTCTGCTCCCCCAGCCCTCGGTCCTGCTTGTGCTCTGGGGGTATCACCCCCCAAATTCCTGCAAGATGGAGCTGTAGGACCAATTTCCAGGGCTGATTTCCACATCTTGCTCCTTGCAGGTGCCTGGGTGCTCTCCCCACAGCTCAGCAGCCCCAAGCCCAGCTGTCCCTGCCCTGGAATCTCCCAGTCCTTCCTCTCTGCACGCCGCTGCCCAGCCTGGCCCGGGCTCTCCTTCCGTGTGCCAAAGTCAACACAGCCACGGCCACGGCCCAGTGGTGACAGTCCCCAGCAGCTCACGGACAGGTAGGAAATAAATAATGTCAGGAGATAAACAGAGCAAACACGGCCTGGGCTGCCACATTTCAGACAATATTTGCAGACCAGGTGTGTCCACCCCACCCAGCTGAGTCATCCTGGGCAGCGTGTGGCTGGGGGGGGACAGTGCCCTGGGGGCTCCCCAAAGCTCTGCTGGGGGTGCAGCCCCTGATTTTCCCCAGCTCTTCTCCTCTGCGTCCCTAAAGGAGCACCCAGGGCACCCATGGGCCCATTCAGGGGAGTGTTGCCCTCTCAGCAGACCCCACTCCTCCTGTCTATGGATCACCCACACCAGGGGGGATGTCAGGAAAATCGGGGGGCCCCCAGCCCTGGAAGGTCACAGAATCACAGAATAGTTTGGGTTGGAAGGGACCTTGAAGATGACCTTGATCCACCCCCTGTCACAGGCAGGGACACCTTCCAGTATCCCAGGTTGCTCCAAGCCCTATCCAACCCGGCGTCGGGCACCTCCAGATGCTCCTTCTGGAGCCCTCGGAGCAAGGTGACATTTAGTTCAGAGCTTCCTTGATGTCTTTGAATCAGGAATTGAGTTTTCAGGGTTCCAAGAGGTTTAGGGACCCTGGCCACTTGCAGGGACCTCAGCTGACCCTGGTGGTCCCTCAGGTGGCAGCAAGAGCAGCAGGAGCAGCCGGAGGGTCCAGGAGATGTTCCACAGCAATCTGGGATTTATCCTGCTTTGTTCCAGCTTTGCCTTTTCCTTCTCTCCTCACATCTGGCCACATGTGGCTGTGTCAGCTGCCACACCCTGAGCCTGCAGACCATGGGAGGTCAGTATTCCATGGGCAGGCTGCAAAAAATCAGAGCACTTGGGAAAACTCCCACAAAACAGGGCTGAATTCCTAAAAAAAAAAAAAAAAAAAAATTTGGGAAATTCCTCGAAGCATCATGAAGTGCAAAGCAAAAAGTCCAGCAAAGCATGAGGGAAATTTTTTTAACTCACCAGGAAAACTCCTAGAATTCCTCATCTGAGGAATTTCTAGAAAATGGCAGAAGAGTCTGAGAAAAGTCCTTGGCCAAGGTTTCCTGGATGGAGACGTTTCTCAAAAATATTTGGAGAATTTCATACCAACATCCTAGACTGAAGAATTTCTTGAGAGCCCTTGTGGGAGTCTTGGAATTCATTGGGATGCTCCTAGACAGGCTGATGATAAGGAAATGTCAGAAAACTTCCGAAAGAGAGAAAACTCACGGGAAAAATGGAAAATTCTGAGGAAGTTTCTAAGTGGAGGAAAGTCAGGGAAGCTCTAGGGCATTCTTTGAAATTTTTCAGGTTGGAGAAGTCTTATGAAGCCCTTGAACATTCCTGGAAATGTTCTAGATACAAGCCATAGGAAATTCCTAGGAAGCCTTGGCGTTGCAAGAAAGGCTGAAAGATTTAAGAGGAGCACACCCTCCCCAAATTCATAGGGGAAAAGCCCATAGGAACTGTGGTGTTGTGGATCCCTAGAAAGCTCCAGGAATTTCCCAGGACCTTCCAGGTGAAGGAGTCAAACATGGTGCCCACCCTGATCCTCTTTGCTTTCCCTGAGTTCAGTAGGATTTACCTGGAGCTGATCCTGTTTTTCTCAGGGCGCAGAGCTGACCCTGCAGATCTCATCTCAGGGTGCTGAGAAGTCTGCACTGGCGACAATTCCCACAGGTCCATGGAGCCACTTGGTGGGAAAAGCACCAAATCCGTTGTCCAAGAATTGCGTTGCTGTTTTCCCATTCCAAACCTCTATAATTTTAAGTTATTTGTCTCTTCACCCCCCTTTTCCTGGGCCATTTTAACTCTCTCCATCCAGGTGTTATCCCAAACCTTGGATCAATGTGGTGCTTTCCCCCACCACCTCCCGATTCCACAGCATGGATCCATCGGAGCCAAGCAGCAACAGATGAAGGAAAAAAAGGGCATTTTTTCTTTTGTTCTCTTTCCTGGCTCCAGGAGTTCTTAATATTCCACTTGCCTTTTTTGACTCTTGCTAATCATTGGAAGGAGGCCTTCAAAGGGGCTCGGCAGCGTCTCCAAGATCTCGTTAAATCCCAGTAATTGCTGATACGGAGCCGCCGCGCGTGTCCGGATGGGGGGAAAAAGCTTTTCATGTTCATTACTCTGCAATTATGAGCAGGGAAGTTCATCTGCCATTTTATTGCTCTGTTCCATAAGATCATTCCATTCCCCTGCAATTCCTCAGCGCCAGGAGTAATTTGGAGCCGCTCCGAAGTGCTTGGCTGTGCTCTTCCCTCCCCTGGATCATCTGGGGGGGCACCAGAGGAGATTTTTGGCCAGACTCCTGGGGGACCTTGTGGAAAGTCCTCTCTCCTGCACAACCAGGCTGTTCCCCAAATCCTGCCACTCTTAACCAGGGATTACCATTCCCATTTAACCCAGGGCTGCTCTTGCCTCACCAGCCTCAGCTGAGTGACCTTGCAGAGACCTTCTGGAAACCCTAAATATTGCACCTTCTCTGCTCCAAGCCATGTCCAAGAGCTCAATTACTCTAATTAAGCTCATGTTACAGCATGGCCAGTGTGGACAGACCGGCCCCAGGACTGCCAGGGCTTTGGGCTCATCCCACTTTTCTCCCGGGGCACCTGAAGTTGCCTCCTCCTGTCAGGAGTTGTGCAGAGCCACAAGGTCCTCCCAGAGCCTCCTATTCTCCAGGCTGAGCCCCCTCAGCTCCCTCAGCCCCTCCTGGTGCTCCAGGCCCTCCTCCAGCTCCGTTCCCTTCCCTGAACATGCTCCAGCCCCTCAATGCAGCAGCAAAGAACAGCAGAAGGTGGAAAAAAAGGCAGAGAGGGATTTGGGAAAAGCTCTTTGGGCTTGACAAAAGCTCTTGAGGTGCTGTGGATGGTTCTGGCTCCTTCGGCCAACACCCACCGAGGTCGGACAGCTGAGAGGAAGGGGGTGGCCAAAGGGCCTCTTTCGATCCAATTTTCCTCCCTTCTTGAGTGAGGAGTTTGATGGAATTGGTTTAAAGTAAACAGAGGAGTCCTTGGGGCGCGCTCTGCGGGGCTGGCAGGATCCGCCAGCGTTGGCGCTGCCCCGGCCAGCGAGGATGAGGCGTGGGATAATTCCCAGCATCCATAGGATGTTAGTTTTTGGACTTCATCAATAAGGCTCTTCTCCTGCGGCTCCCCAAAATGTTTATGGAAGAGATACAGGAAGGGAGGAAGATCAAACCTGCGCTGGCGAGGCCTTGCTGGCTTTATCTGTGGTTTATGAGGTGACCAGACCTTGGCGGCTCTGTTTTAACTTGTTTTGATCTGGCTGTGCTTTATGACGATTATTCTGAAATGTTTTGACAGGCACGAGCCTCACCCGTCTGGGCTGCTCTGCTGGGAGTCCCGGGGCAGCGCTCCCACAGCCCGGCTTTTCCATAAAACCCCAAAAATTCAGAGGGGGAGATGATGCCTTTCTTGCGGATGCTGCACTCAAGTCTTCTTGGGAAGACCTGATTTGCTCATGGCCCTTCTCTCTGCTTGCAGCCTCTGTGGTGTTTGCTGGTGGTGCCTTTCAGAACGTTGGGAATCGTTTTCCAGCAGATGTTTGGGCTCTCAAGTTGCATTTTTGGTTTTTCCCCCAAAACTGTCTCTCGTTTGCACACATTTTATACTTTTAGTTAAGAAATTCCCAGCTGCAAACCACATTTCTGGGAGGATCATTCCTTTGTGTTTCCAGTGAAAATGGGAATGTTTCAATAAATCATTCTTGGGTTCTTTTAAAGTTTCTTTTTTTTTTTTAATGGACAATACTTGGAGCTGCTGGCTGGATTTGAGGACAAGTCTGGAGGGATGGTGGGGTGAGCTGTGCTGGGGTCCCAAGGCCGGGGGAGATGCGGGAAAATGCCGGTGGTTCCCAGGGATCAGCAGGATTAGGTCAGAGGCAGCACCTTCCTCACCTCCTGTTTACAGTCCTCCCAACCAGGTCTCCACCTCGGAGTCCCCAGGAGCTGGAGCCACACGGGAACCAATCATGGAATCACAGCGTGGTCTGGCTCGAAAGGTACCTTAAATTCCATCTTGTCCCACCCCCTGCCATGGGCAGGGACACCTTCTGCTGTCCCAGGTGGCTCCTGTTGCTGGAAGCCTGGCACTGGTTTGTCCCCATCAAGTACTGCTCTGTGAATTAGCGATGTGTTGCCCTCAGCGCGGCCTCTCTCCTCTGTTCTCACCTCTGATGCACTAAACCCACCCCTCTTTGCCATTTGGGGATTAGAAAACGAGGGTAAAATTGCCTCCTGCTACTTTATGCAGATTCGCTGCCCTCCTCCTGGGTGCTGCTGCCCATTCCCCTCCCGGCTGTGCCCGCTGCCCACCCTTGGCACTGCCCGTTCCCTGAGCATCCCATGCCGCAGGATTTGGGATGCCTTTTCCAGGAAACCCACCCCGGGATGCTGGGGCGGAGGCAGAGGGTGGCTCACCGCATCCCTGCCCCATCCCAGCCGGAGGAAGGATGAGCCCAGGTGGAAGGAGGATGAGCAGGCAGCGAGCTGCGGCCGCGTTTGCATCTTCGTGGGTGTTAGCTTCATTAAAATGCTGTGGGAAGAGGTTACCTCGCCTGCCTCCGTGTTTGCTGCTCCTGAGCTGGAGGCTGGAGCCCTTTGTCAGGGAGGATGGGAAGCAGTTTTGGCTGGAAGGGCTTGCCGTGGGCTGCTGAGGGCGTGTGGGCACTGGCCGCGGCTGTGGCCACTGCCCACGGAGGGACCGAGGCTTTGGCAGGAGGAGGACGGGGCAGGGGATTTTGGACAGTGTGGGTTGGATTTGGGGTGCCCCAACGGGAAAGCTCAATGTCCCTTCCAATGGCCAGAACCCTCTCTGTGTCTGTCACCTGCATTTCTGAGCTCATCTCTCCGAGGTCCTCTCCATCCCCCCTGTCTCCTGTGGGTGGTTACTGCCAGGAATTATCATCTGCCTCAGAATTGCTTTGATCTGTCGCTCCTGGAAAAGGAAAACACGCGTTTTTCTCTCTATTTTATTTTAAGCACCGTTTATCAGCAGAGCAGCACCTTTAGGGGAAGGGGCGTGCAGGCAGGGCCCCCACACCATCCACCCTCTGGGGAAGGAGTTTGGGAGCACCTGGAAGGATGGGAGGGCTCGGGATGGGGGCGGCAGGGACCCCCTGTGCCCCCCGGGGCGGGAGGTTTCACACAGCCGGGCATCCATCGGGCTCCCGGTGCTCTCCCGATGCTTCCAATGCTCTCCGTGCCTCCAGGCAGGGCTTATCGGGGCTGGACATGCCTTGGAGGCAGCGCTGAAATGGATGCTGCTCACTGAGCTCCTTAATTGCTTTTAGTTGTAGACTTATTAAAGAACAAGATTTAAATAACGTCAGGGGGAGGAAGAGAAAAACACCTCAATAAAAACAAGCCGAAGGAGGGAGCTGAGAAGCTTCCCGCGGTGCCGAGCAGAGTTACCACGAGGAGTCGTCAGCAAAGGCTTCCAGCTTTCCTATTTTTCCTCCAAATCTGCTTTGAGTTTAAGCAAATCCCCGAAGATTGCCCATGAATAGTCATGCGGGAGCTGCCCGTGCCTGTGCTCCAGCCGCTATCCCAAAAAACCAGATTCCTGGCAAAAAGGAGATGAGAAAAAGCACCAGGTTTTCCTTGAATATTCCTCATTATTCGGGGAAGGCTTGTAGACACTTGCGCTGAGATCTGATAGGAAAAGGTTTGCCCAATTATGGAATGGAAACGGTCCCGGGGGTCGCAGCCAAGGGAGGGAGCGGCTCCCGAGGCTCCGCCGGCCCAGCCCGGGCACGACCCCCCTGTCGGGCAGGGAGAGCTGCCCCTGCCCCTCCTGGCACAGCCCTGCGCGTGTGGGTGTCGAACTCGGAGCGAAAAAATGATCCCGAGCACCTGGGGGAAATCCAGCAGTGAAACGGAGCCAAAACACTGCGGGAAAGCTTCCCTTGATCACCCCTTGGTGTGCTCATGGGTCGGGGAACGGGAGATGAATGCCGGGCTCGCCCTGAGTGATGGAGGCAGATCACAAGATTCATCCCAAGAAAACACCCTGCAAAGGGCATTAGGGGAAGGACTCGTTGTGTCTCCATGGAGCTGATTGGGATCACGGCGGGAGGTGGGAAGAGGGTGCTGAGGAACCCAGCACAAGCCAATTGCTCTTGCCGTGTCCGGGGGCTCTCAGTGGGATGAAGGATTCACCCAGGGATTGGAATTAGCCCCAGATTGCCTCTTCTTTTCTTGGTAGAAAAGACCTTTCCCCCAAACAGGTTTCTAGAAGCCGCTCTGGACTTGGATGTTGGGATTTCAAATATCAAAGGAACAAAAAGCCGTGGGTCATGTGTTTCTTTCCACTGTATCCAATAATCCTACCAGCCGTCCCCTTTCCCTGGAGTTCAGGTTTTTCAGTGGAAATGTGGGAAGAAAATGGCTCAAAGAACAGGAAAATAACAAAAAGGGGGAGAAGACTGGGATGGTAAATGGGAAAGAAATGTGAGAAGAATGGGATGGTGGATGAGTAGGAAATGGGAGAACGGGATGCTGGCAGGGCAGGAGCTCCTTCACCTCTGGATCCAAATGCTTTGGTCTTGGGATATCTTTCCTCTGTCTGAACCCAAAGCTGCCTGATCCGACCCCAGGAGTGCTTCTGCACATGTCTGAGGGTGGGAAAAATAAGGAGAGCAGGGATGTCCCTTGGCCCTCAGGGATGTTCCTCGGCCCACAGAGGAGTCCCTGGGCTCTCAGAGGTGTCCCTGTGGAGCTGGGAACGGCAGCCGGAGCCGGGAATGGCTGTGGGAGCAGGCGGGGAAGGGGTTTGGCCGCACGGGGCTGGTCCCTGCCGTAGCTGCAGCTCGTTAAAGTCTGGCTGGAGGCGAGAGAGATCCCTCGATAAAGATGTGAAGCGAAATCGAGGGCAAGTACAGTAATCTCCCGACTTCCCACCGGGGTGTGAGCACCCAGGTTGTAAATAGGCTAGAATCAAAGACTCATAAACCATGCAAATTGCTCCGTGTGTGTTTGTCTGTCTCCTTCCCATGTCTTTGCCCCTCACCTCCTTCCTCTGAGTCTCTATCTCTCTATCTCTCCCCTTTCCATGAGCTCTGCTTTGCTCCTGACGAGCCTGTTCGGGAGAGGGAGGGAGGCTTTAAAAGGCATTTTTGTGGTTCTGGGCAGCAAGTCAAAAAAAAATTTGCTTTTTTTTCCCCTGCCACCCTGCCCCCCCTCCCCGTTCCAGACTCAGGGACACGTCACCCCAAACCTACACCGCCATCAAAATAAACATTAATTAAGGTACTTACAGTGATCTTCACTGTCACAAATTACCAGCCCCACAAAAGCAACACTGCAACTGCTCAGGATGTTCAGTTTATCCCTTTTTGCGATTGCTGAGATAAAGCTGAATTTCTCCACTTTCCTCTTCTGCCTTTCAGCCCATCCTGTTCCGCACAGGGAGCCAGCGGGGCTGGGGAAGCAGCGGCACCAGGGCTGCATCCCCAAAACCTTCAGTGGGGCACGGAGCGATGTCCAAGTGGGAATCACAGAGCCGTGACCTGCCGAAATGAGGAGATTATGGAGCCTTGTGCTCTGTGGGAAACTGGGACCCCTCCTGGGTCCTGTGGGGGGAGGCTAGGGATGGGGTGTGGGAGAGCTGGATGTGGGGATGCAGGGATTCAGGGATGCATTGACACTGGGATGTTGGGATGCAGGGGTGTAGGATGAGGGGATGAAGGGGATTACAGGATTCTGGCAGGCAGGGGTGCAAGGGCACAGGGATGATGGAAAGTACGAGTGCAGGGGTGCAGCTGTGCAGGGTGTGGGGATGCAGGGGATTAGAGGGGATACAGGATTCAGGGATGGAAGGATACCGGGATGCAGGGGCACAGAAATGTAGGGATTCAGAGGCACAGGGCTACAGGATTGCAGAGATGCATGGGTACAATTGCGAGGCATGCATGGGTGCAGGACTGTGAGGATGCAGGGATGCAGAAATGTAGGGATGCAGAGCCATGCAGATTCAGGGCCACAGGGATACAGGAATGCAGGGCCACAGGATTGCAGGAGAGCAGCATTACAGGGTATGGGGGCACAGGGGTGCAGCAGTGAGGGGTCGAGGGCAGTGGATGTCCCTGTCCCGGCTCCCGCAGCCACCCGGGAAGCAGCGTGGGCCGCCTGGAGCAGGCGAGCTGCCAGGAGCTGGCAGGGCAGGGTGGGGAAGCAGGAAAGGGAGCCCCGCTCCTCCTCCCCTCGGGGAGAGCTGTGGCTCTCGGCGGGAGGCTTGTGAGTACACACAGACTCTCTGGAGCCTCCCATGTAAATCCTGGCAGGACGCAGCCAGCTCTGAGCTCATTCACGTGAGATCACCGGCTGGTTCGGGGCACGCGGGTGGGGATGTGCCGGGAGTTCCGCGGGACCCTGCCCCAGGGGCTGCCCGTCGCTTGGGAGCTGCCAGAGGAGTTCAGCCCATCCAAGCCCTCTCCCTCCAGGTCCCTCTTGCAGCAGCACCGTGCCCATGTGGCTGCACGCAGCACGCCTCAGCCTCCTGCAGCCAGCTGGCAGGAGCCTGCTGTGGTGCCAAGATACGGGCTCTGATCCTGGGGATGGCACCTATGGCAGGCGGGACACTGGGGATCAGCTCTGGCACTGGGGATGGAAGGTCTGTCCATGGGGACGGCAGGTGTCACACTGGGGATGGAAGGTCTGACCATGGGAACGGCAGATGTGGCACTCGGATGGAAGGTCTGACACTGGGAATGGAAGGTCTGTCACTGGGAATGGAAGGTCTGTCACTGGGGATGGAAGGTCTGTCACTGAGGATCAGGTGTGACCCTTGGGATGGAAGATGGGACACTGGCCATGGAAGGTGTGACACTGGGAGTGGCAGGTTTGACCTTGGAGATGGGAAGTTTGGTCCTAGGGTTGGAAGGTCTGGCTCTGGGAATGGAAGGTCTGGTACTGGGGATCAGGTTGAACATTTGGGATGGAAGTCATGACCCTTGGAATGGCAGGTCTGATCCTGGGGATGGTGGGTTTGACCCTGGGGACGGACATTGTGACACCGAGGATGGAAGCTGTGACACTGGAAGTGAAAGGTCTCATCCTAGGGATGGCAGGTGTGGCCCTAGGAATGGAAGATCCAGCAGTGGGAATGGTGGATATGACCCTGGGGACAGCAGATCTGACCCTGGGGACAGCTACACTTGGATTTTCCACCCCGGCCATGGAGCAGAGGCCACGGCAGGCCGGGGAACAGCCCTGGGAGCAGTGATGCCTCGAGCGCATCCATCGGCAGCCACGTGTCCCGACAGAGCCTCGGGCTCCCTGCACTTCTCTTGGGATAGGACACAGCCCCAGGTCACCTCCTGCTCCTGTGCCACCCTCCGCCACTTTTCCTTTGGTGTTCAAACCCTGCGGGAGCTTTGTCTGCAGTTGTGACTTCCCCCCGGCCGCTGCCGCTCCAAAGAAAACAGATCCGTGTGTTTGAAAATCTCGGCTTACACAGCGCTCCTGCAGCTTCTGCTCCTTTTTGGGGCTTCTCCTTCTTTCTCTGGCTCGGTGACCTGAAAATGCACTTTGTGTTTTCCCTGGGAGAGGTGGATGAGGAGAGCTCCGGCATAGCTGCATATTAAACCCCACGGATTTTCCTGAGGTGCCGCTGCCGCTCTCCCGCTCCAACAACTTTTTAATCGCTCGCCCCAGATAGACCCGATTAGATTTATTTTTTTTCCCCCGCTAACAAAATCATGGAGTTTCCTGTGCTCCTTTCTAGCTGCTTAGGCCTCTTTCATGTCTCGGTGCCCGTGGAAGGACAGCCGGCCCCGCACACCGGGACAGCGGCGGGAATTTCTGCGGGAATTCAGCGACAAGTTGCTTATCTTCCCTGCCAGCTCATTAACGAGCTGGTGGTGCCTTTTGCAGGTCATTAAGGGAGATGTTCAGGAATGACCTCGGCAGTGTCCCCTTGGATATTCCTGCCTCCTCCAGCAAGTTCTGCGCAAGTGGGTACATTGCTACCTTATATATACATAAGGTGTGTATATATATATATATAAATATAAATATATGTAAGTTATATATATATACACACACAGATATATAAAAATATATATTTTATATATATATACACACGCACATATATTTAAAAATATATATAATATAGGATATATAAACACATGTATAAACCTATACAAAATATACATATACTATATATAAATCTATAAAAATTCATATATACCCACATATAAATATATAAAATACATATATATCTATATAGCTATCTATTAAAAAAAAATATATATATATTTCTTTTCCCACCATCTTTCTCTTGGAATCTCTCACTGTGCCATTCAGGGCTCCTCCTTCTCCAGCTGATTTGAGGCATTTTCCTGATATTTTTGACAATAATAGTGAAAGAGATTAAAACAACTCTGCAGCACGGCTCACCCCTCATTTTTTTCTTGCAAGAGTGAGGTGATTCACTTCTGGTGAGGTTTTTAGGGTGCATAGCTTGGATTTTTGGGAACCTCTGGATGCTCAGGACGCCTCTGTTGCCCTCACTCCATGTTTAGGGTAGCACCAGCTGCCTGCCAGGGATTTTTTCTGCTGTTTTCAGTGTCCCTTCCCTCTCCCTTTGCCAGACCCCAGCCCCACAGTGTTTTTTTCCAGCCAAAGTCATGGATTTGCTGGAGATGGGGAATGATGTGTCCTGCCCTGGAGAGCAGCGGGAAGGCAGAGCCAGGAGGGAATTCAGCCTCTCTCACCCATTTCCGTGGCCTCATTCATTGAAACCAATATTCCTCCCTTCCCAGAGGTTCAAGAGGAAAGGGAGCAGCTCCAGTGAGGATGTTTAGGATTAAATCTCAGCTCCAGTTCCATTAAAGCTGGACTCCAGACAATGCTTCCTTGACTTCCCAGTGCAGACAGCTGCTCCCCCAGCTCCCACTTTCCATCTCCAGCCCAACCCCTTTTCAGCCACCTTTGAATTTTTCCCTTTCGCACAGGGTTTAATTCTTTTTCTTTAATTTCTTTTAAACCCCAAATCCATGAGTGGCCACTTCTGCAAGCGATAAAAATCTTATTCCCTGCCTTTGGATTTTTTTTTCCAGGCAATTGTAGCTTGCAACACCTTAATTATCGCGGCTCTGAAAACCGGTTAAATGTTTTAATACTTCCTTCCCCAGCCCATTATGCAGCGACTTCTCAGCCCCATAAAATGTTCCTCTGGAGCCCCATGGCCTCGTGCTGCTGCATTTTCCTGCTCTGTCCTTTCCCGATGGATTAAACACCCCAGCTCCCCCTTTCCCTCTCCCCCCCAGGGCAGGTGGGAAGCGCCCGGATTTCCAGGTGGAATATGAGGTTTTTTAATTGAAATCCTATGACACAGCCAGCAAAAATGTTGCATCATTTTAATCAGGCAGCACATCTGCAGAAGGTGCAAGATTCCCGGAGCCTGAGCGAGGGAATGATGGGATAAATCACGGGAAAGGTGAATCCTTGACATCACCTTCATGGCTGGGTTTGATGCTCTGATTTTGCTGCTTCCCTGGCACCTGTCCTGCCTGGCTGGCTCTTATTCCATGGGTATAAGGCTCTTTGGATATCTCCGTGCATCCCATGTCCTTAAAAAAAAACAAACCAAAAAAACTGTGCTTTCTTTTTTGTTTTGTTGGTTTGTTTTTTTGGGTTTTTTTTTTTTTTGGTTTTATAGAGAATTGGGTTAATCACGAATTTTGGCCCCATCTGTGCAGGGCTCCTTGGAAAAGCACTTTCCAGGGAGAGGGGCTGAGCCTCTGCCAGGGTGTTGGGGATACACGTGCCAACCCGGTGGGATCTCATCCCTTTCATCCTAGAAAACACTTAGGGGGAATATCTCCATGGTCCCACGGTGCCTTTGGGATGAGAGGAGTTTATTCCCCACCGATGTTTTATTTAGGTGAGTTTTAAATAACTCCGGCACTTTCCTGGGGGAACCATCCCCCGGATTTCTGCACTAAGCACTTTTTCCTGGTGTTCAGCCGAATTTTTCTCTTTCTTTTCCTTTTTTTTTTTTTTTTTCTTGCTCTGTTTTATCCCATTTCTATTTTTTTCCGCTCGGAAATTTCTCAGGTAATTTAAATGTGAAGTGGCTGTGGAATACATTGGGCTGCAGCTCATCACTTGATGAGGGTCTGATTGGGCTCGGAGAGACTCTGCCAGCGGGGGGGGGCAGAGGCGAGAGCCGGGAATTTTGGGAATGATGCTGGGTGTCTCTGGTCCAGTCCCTTTAGAATGGAGCAGGTGGGGGAAAATCGCCCAGATCATCCCCCAAAATATTATTTTCATGAGGTTTCAAGGGAGGGGAAGAGGGAGGAGAGGGAAACCAAGAGTCTGGAATCCACACGGTGTGTGAAGGGGCGCATGGACGTGGCATGAGGCAGCATCCCAAAAAGATGAAGAATCTGGGAATTCAGCACTGCCTTTCTTGTCCCTCAGCAGCTGTAGGTGAGGACTCTGGGGAGCACCTGCTCTGTGGGTGGCTCTGGGATCCCTCATGGAATCGGAGCCTGGAGCAGCGTCCCAGGATGGAGCTGTGTGGGATTTGAGTCCCCCAAAACTCGTGACACCCCCACAGGGATGTCCGTGCCTGCCCCAGGAATGCTGGCGAGGGAGCAGGGCAGGAAAAGGACGGGAGATGGAAATCCAAGTGACTTCTTGTGGAAACACAAGGATCACCCACCATGCCTGGGATGTTGGACATGGATGAGGGGTTGTTGTCCCCTGGAGCTGCTCAGAGCCCCCTGGCTTGTCCCCCCAGGATACAGATCCCTTCCTGGTCCCATCTGGAGCTCAGCCCAGATCCTCAATGCAGTTGAGGCTGGGAACCATTTTCCACATAATTTATTGGGTTTTTTTCCCCAGAACCATCGAAGGAATCGCCCTGGTTGGGCACCACCAATTCCTTCCCATGGCTGGCTGGGAAAAGTAGGTGCTCCTCTTTCCTGGGCAGGTGTTTCCTGGGAAGGAGTTTTCCCATTCTCCCAGACCGCCTCCCACCTCTCCAAGGTGTCCCACTGCCCTGGATGAGACCTGATCCCTTTCCTCGGGGCCTCTCCCACGTCTTGAGTGTTTGGTTTGGTGTTGCTGGCACATTCCAGAGTGGGCAGAGGCCACAATCCGGGTTTTTCCCGGAGTGCCAGGCGTGGCCGTGCTGCGGAACTCTCCATAAAATGGTGACCTTTGGAAACTCACTCCTGGCTCACCCGTGCCTCGCTCACCTGCTCCTTCCCCTCATCCCAAGGATCCAAAGCCGGGTGGGACCCCGTTGGGTCGAGGCCCCGGGGTCCGATCCCGAAGTGATCCCAAAGGGATCCTGAAGGGATCCTGTGCCCTTCTCACCGGGGAAGTTGGGCACAGGGGAGCCGTGGGGACATCATCCTCCTTTCCAAAAGATTCCCGGGCTCTGGATCCCCACCTGAGCCTATGCCGGGAGAGCGGCATCGCCATGGCAACGGGGCCTGATGTCATCGGCAGGGATGGAGGGGCAGGAGAGCGGGAATGGGCACGGAGAGGGCAGGGAGGGGCAAGGAATGGGCAGGGAATGGGCAGGGAGAGGGCTGGGAATGGGCAGGGAATGGGCAGGGAGAGGGCAGAGAGAGGGCAGGGAGGGG
Organism: Origma solitaria; assembly: GCA_013397895.1. Lineage (NCBI taxonomy): Eukaryota > Metazoa > Chordata > Aves > Passeriformes > Acanthizidae > Origma > Origma solitaria. The sequence continues at coordinate 955,529 of VZRL01005061.1, forward strand.
CAAGGAATGGGCAGGGAATGGGCAGGGAGAGGGCTGGGAATGGGCAGGGAATGGGCAGGGAGAGGGCAGAGAGAGGGCAGGGAGGGGCAAGNCGGAAAAGAAGGAATGGGCAGGGAGACCCAGGAACAGGCAGGGACAGTCGGCAGCAGGCAAGGAGACCCAGGAATGGGCAGGGAATTGGCCAGGAGCAGGCAGGGATCCCAGGCCCCTCTCCCAGGACCCAGCTGAGTGCTCAAATATGTAAAAAAGTCACATTTTTGGATTTTTTCTCCCTTCCTTCCTCAGGTATTTCCCTCTCCTTTGGGTCAGGATGGCTCTGGAAGAGCCCAAATCCCACTGCTCCCTGTGCCCACGGAGATCCCAGACCCCATGTGCTGCCTCGAGCTTGGGGTTTTCATGGAAAGGGCAGAAAAATCAGGTCTAAATCCTTGAATTTTTAATAAATTTTATAATTATGGAGCCAATTTGACCCTGATTTTATATTTTTTTAATAATTTTCTCGATAGAAAGTGAACTGACTCCGCCATTTTTTGGAATTTTTGAGCTTTAATTTGAGCTTTAATTTGAATTTTTTAATAAAAACTGAAGGGACTCGGGGGGGGGTTGGTTTATTTTTGTACTCGAAAGTGACTTTTTTGTTTGTTTTTCAATTTTCTCAACACAAATGAAAGTGATGGCAAAATTTGTTGGTTTATTTTTGTAGTAGAAAGGAACTGACTTGAGGGGTTTTTTTAATTTCTGTAATAAAAAGTGAACAGACTCGGGAGGGGGTTTTATTTTATTTTATTTTATTTTAATTTTATTAATAGAAATTAAACCAACTCCAAAGGGGTTTATTATTGTTCTTGTAGTAGAAAGAGAAATGACTCCAAAGATTTTCTTAATAGGAAGGAAATGAATTCTGGATTTTGGGTCCCCCTCCCCGTGGCCCAACTCAAAAGCCATTAAAAATCACAAAAACTCCAAAAATCCCAGAAGACATTAAAAAGTCGCCACAGAAATAAAAACTACACTTTAAATAAAATTTTAAAGGAAACTAAAGACCCCTCAAAAAATAAAAGAAACTTCAAGAAGTTAAAAAAATAATAAAGGAAAACTTAATTAACAAAAACAACAACAAAAAAACCTAAAAAACCCCAAACTAAAAAAAAAAAATTATAAAGCAAAAAGTTTCTAGAGGCTTTAAAATATGTAAAGACATTGAAAAAATGAAAAGCCTTCAAAGAATTAAAAAGAAAATAAAAAGCAGGAAAAAAATTAAAGATACTAAAAATAAAAATTTTAAAAAACGGAAAAAAGAAAATAAAACCCAGCAAAACCCCCAAAATACTAAAAAAATCAGAAAACTCAAAAAATACACAAAAAAGGAAAAGTTCAAAACAGTTAAAAAAATTTTTAAAATCTGGGGAAAAAAATTAAAAATATTTTTAAAACCATCTAAAAAAGTAAAATATCTTTTAAAAACCCTCGAAAAAAGTACAAAAATATTGGAAGATCTTAAAAAAACCCTCGAAAAAAGTACAAAAATATTTTCAAATCCTTTAAAAGCCCCCCAAAACGTGAAAGTGGAAAATCTTTTTAAAAAATGGGGGGAAAGTATGAAAAAAAAGAACAAAATCTTTGAAAAACACTCGAAAAAAAATTTTTTAAATTTAGAAAAACTTAAATAAAATATTAAAAAAATGTAAACACCCTCCAATCCGCTGGAAGAAAGTCCCAAACCGCTCAAAGCCCTTTAAACCCCTCCCAACCCAGGATTTTATGGAATATTTCGGTTCCGTTCCGGCCCCGCCGCCGCTTCGGGCGTGGCCGGCGGCGTCCGCTGGGGGGCGCTGTAGGATCGCGGCTGACAGGGTGGGCGAGGCCAAGCGCGGCGCGCAGCGGGGGGCGACGGGCTCGGCGGGGGGGGGGGCGGGGCGGCGGGGGGG